>CAKXYN010000627.1:0-40323 GCA_935064755.1 Tragelaphus eurycerus | reverse complement strand
GCAGCAGCATACATGAAAAACTAGGCTTCCCTTGTGGCTCAGCCGGTAAAGAATGCGCCTGCAATGCTGGAGACCTGGTTTTGATCCCTGGGTTGGGAAGATCCCCTGGAGAAGGAAAAGACTATTCACTTCAATATTGTGGCCTGGAGAATTCTATCGGCTGTATAATCCATGGGTTGCAGAACAGTCGGACACGGCCGAGTGACTTGCACTACCACTACTATACATGAAAATCAAGAAACTGATGCAGCCACTAGTGAAAACAGTAAGAAGATTTTTTTATAATAATAATTATTATTTTACTGAAGGGTAATTGCTTTACAGAATTTTGTTGTTTTCTTTCAAACCTCAACATGAACCAGCCATATGATACATATATCCCCTGCTTTTGAACCTCCTGCCCATCATCTCCTTCGCCAGTATAGAGTTTTTTAGAACTTTAAAAATAGTTACTATATGATCCAACAATAACACTACTGGGCATATATTCAGTAGTGTTATATATCCATATATCAGCAAAGTGATATGCACAACAGTGTTTACAGTAGCACAATGTACAGTATCAAAAACATGGAAACAACCTTAAATGCCCATAGATAGGTGAATGGATAAAGACAGATATATTATGCATGCAATGGAATATTAATCATAAGAAAGAATAATATAATGCAATTTTTTTTTCAACATACTAAATAATTCAGAGAAAGACATGAGGAGCTTAGGTGGGTTCAGCTCACCTTGACACATCCTTTGGACCTCAGTTGATGGGAGGTCTTCATCTTTTCCTTTTGGGTATCTAGAATCAGCTGTTCCATAACAGCTCTAGAGCCTGTGGCTTCCCAGTCACCTTAGTCACTTTGAAGACTCCCAGTGGTCTACTCCAGAGCCCCTGAGCACCCCTATATATACCCTTCCCCAGGTGGCCACACTCTTACACCCCAGGTGGCCACACCCTTTCACTTTATGAGGTCAGCAAGTAACTTCCACAGCCAATTGTGGCCCTGGGTGAGCCTTGACATCACAAAGCTTCATCCTGACATGACTAGGGGAGGATGGGGAGCAACTCAGTGGGAGTTGACCCTTCCCAATTCTTTTAACCACATCCTCTAGCTTCCTAGAGTTTTGGGCCACTTTTAAAATTTCTTCTTTAACATGCTCTTTGTCCAGAATCTTAAAAGGGAAAATTTACATAACTTTCTTTGTAGTAAACCTCCTGCATGGCTGAATAGACAATAAAAAAGGAATTATAAAATGGCAATTGATAAATATTTGGAAGATAGCTGACAAATGACACATATACCTCATTTATGCACAGTCCAAAATTAAAATAAGAAAAGAAGATGCACAACACAATAGAAGAGAATTGTGAAGTAAACAAGAATACAACAAAATACAAATTACCCAAAAAGAAAGAGGAAAATTACCAAAAATCAGGAAGAAATGTCAAACCTACTTGGTAATATAAAAAATGCAAACAAAAATAATAATGGAATATGATTTCTCACCATGCAAATTGCAAATTGCCAAAGGTCAATCAGAAAGTTAACATATACCAAATTTTTCCTCCAAATGGAGGATGGTAAATTGGAAAAGGAGTGTTTCAGTAGTTCCCTGTTTGGAATTTACATTTCAGAAATATTTCTGCAATTTCACCTAGAATTATATATCTAATGCTTTTTTTCAAAAAAAAAAAAAAATTCCCCATCATCCTAGAGAAGTTCTTTGGTACACTTACCCACACTGTCCTTCCCCATGCAACCCCTGTTCTCAGATCTATTAGTGTAGATTACTTATGCTTCATTTAGAACTTCCTTTAAATGGAGCCTAGAGTATGTACACATGTACTTGCTTAACAATGTTGTGTTGCTTTCTACTGTACAGCAAATCAAATTAGGTGTTGTGTATAAATATAACCTCTTTCATTTAATTTCCTTCTAAATTTAAGTCATCACAGATCATGGAGGACAGTGCCTTCTGCTACCCATATAGTTCCCATTAGTTATCAAGGCATTATTTTCCAAAATATACAAAGAGCTATGTAGCCCATTATCAACAACAACAACAAAAAAAACTCTGTAAATAAACAGGCAGATCTAAATAGACATTTCCCCAAGAAGTCATACAGATGATGAAAAAACATTTAAAAAGAGGCTAAGTTCAGATTAGCCACTCAGTCATGTTCAACTCTTTGCGACCCCATGGACTTCAGCACTCCAGGCCTCGCTGTCCATCACCAACTCCAGGAGTCCACATAAACTTATGTCCATTGAGTCAGTGATGTCAGCCAACCATCTCACCCACTGTCGTTCCCTTCTCTGTCTGCCCTCAATCTTTCCCAGCATCAGGGTCTTTTCAAATGGGTCAGCTCTTCGCATCAGGTGGCCAAAATATTGCAGTTTCAGCTTAACCATCAGTCCTTCCAAAGAACACCAGGAGTGACCTCCTTTAAGATAGATAGATTGGATCTCCTTGGATCCCAAGGGAATCTCAAGAGTCTTCTCCAACACCACAGCTCAAAAGCATCAATTCTTCAGTGCTCAGCTTTCTTCACAGTCCAACACTCACATCCATACACAACTACTGGGGGAAAAATATAGCGTTGACTAAATGGACCTTTGTTGGCAAACTGTCTTTGCTTTTTAATATGTTGTCTGGGTTGGTCATTACTTTCCTTGCAAAGAGTAAGTGTCTTTTAATTTCATGGTTGTAGTCACCATTTGCAGTGATTTTGGAGCCGCCCAAAATAAAGTCAGCCACTGTTTCCACCATTTCCCCATCTATTTGCCATAAAGTGATGAGACCATGATCTTAGTTTTCTTAATGTTTAGCTTTAAGCCAACGTGTTTACTCTCCTCTTTCACTTTCATCAAGAGGCCCTTTAGTTCTTCATCACTTTCTGCCTGCAGAAAGGATGGTGCTGTCTGCCTATCTGAGGTTACTGATATTTCTTCCAGCAATCTTGATTCCAACTTGTGCTTCCTTCAGCCTAGGGTTTCACATGACGTACTCTGCATAAGAGTTAAATAAGCATGGTGACAATATACAGCCTTGATGTACTCCTTTCCCTCTTTGGAACCAGTTTGCTATTCCATGTCCAGTTATAACTGTTGTTTCCTGACCTACATACAGATTTGTCAAGAGGCAGGTCAAGTTGTCTGGTATTTCCATCTCTTTAAGAATTTTCCACAGTTCATTTTTTCAATCACTCAAAGGTTTTGACATAGTCAATAAATAAGAATTAGATGTTTTCTGGAACTCTCTTGCTTTTTCATGATACAGCAGATGTTGGCAATTTGATCTCTCTTTCCTCTGCCTTTGCTAAATCCTCCTTGAACATCTGAAAGTTCATGGTTCATGTACTGCTGAAGTATGGCTTGGAGAATTTTGAGCATTTGTTTACTAGCCTGTGAGATGAGTGTAATTGTTCTGTAGTTTGAGCATTCTTTGGCATAGCCTTTCTTTGGGATTGGAAGGAAAACTAATGTTTTCCAGTCCTGTTGCCACTGCTGAGTTTTCCAGATTTAATGGCACATTAAGTGCAGAACATTCACAGCATCATCTTTGAGAATTTGAAATAGCTCAACTGAAATTCCATCACCTCCACTAGCTTTGTTTGTAGTGTTGCTTCCAAAGGCTCACTTGACTTCACATTCCAGGATATCTGTCTCTAAGCGAGTGATCACACCATTGTGATTATCTGGGTCTTGAAGCTATTTTTGGTACAGTTCTGCTATGTATTCTTGCCACCTCTTCTTAATATCTTCTGTTTCTTAATATCTTTTGTCCATACCATTTCTGTTATTTATTGAGACCATCTTTGCATGAAATGTTCCCTTGGTATCTCTAATTTTCTTGAAGAAATCTCTAGTCTTTTCCATTCTTTATTTTCCTCTATTTCTTTGCACTGATCACTGAGGAAGGCTGTCTTATCCCTACTTGCTACTCTTGGGAACTATGCATTCAAATGGATATATCTTTCCTGTTCTCCTTTGCTTTTGGCTTCTCTTCTTTTCATAGCTATTTGTAAGGCCTCTTCAGACAGCCATTTTGCTTTTTTGCATGCCTTTTTCTTGGGGATGGTCTTGCTCCCTGTCTCCTGTACAGTGTCATGAACCTCCACCCATAGTTCACCATCACTAATTATTAGAGAAATGCAAATCAAAACTACAATGTGATATTCCTTCACGCCAGTCTGAATAGATAGCAACAAAAATTCGACAAGCAATAATTCCTGGAGACAATGTGAAGAAAAGGAAACTCTCTTGCACTGACGGTGGGCATAAGAGTTGGTATGGCCACTATGGTGAACAGTATGGCAACTCCTTAAAAAACTAAAAATTTAATCACCATATAACCAACTCCTGGGCATATTTCTGGAAAAATCTTTGATACCAAAAGATGCATGCCCCTCAATGTTCACTTCAGCATTATTTACTGGAAGCCTGACCTGCAACATTTTTTTTTTTTTATAGCACAAACAGAAGAAATAAAAAGAATAAAAACAGTGTAAAACAAGCAGTCTCTAACGATGTGGTCAAATTACATGGTATTTGTAAAAGTAAAAACTTCAGTATAAATAAACAAGGCAAGAACCACATATCAGAACCAAGTTACATGTTAAAATTCAAATAACAGAAGGTATTTTATAGTAAAAGAACGAGCACATGCTTATATTTTATCTGCCTGGCCCAGGAACTCAGAATTCTGAGTCAATGGTAAATGAGATCATGAGACATTTTTTCTTTGTTTGTGTGTCTTTGTCTAGCAAATGTACATTTTCTGTTGTGTACATGTATAATTTTTTTAATAATTCTATACAGTATTTTTTTTAATATGTGAAGAATCCATCTGGATTTTATAAGCTACATTCATAAGAATTCTTCTATTTCTCCATGAGATGACCGCATAACCACAGTAAATATTTCTTTATACACACATATACATACATTCGGATTTTATAAATTATATTCATTAGCATTTTTCTGTTTCTGCTTGAGAGTGCATCATATGCATCCGTTCAGTTCAGTTCAATCGCTCAGTGGTCTGACTCTTTGGAACCCATGAATCGCAGCACACCAGGCTTCCCTGTCCATCACAAACTCCCAGAATTGACTCAGACTTAAGTCCATCGAGTCAGTGATGCCAACCAGCCATCTCATCCTTTGCCGTCCCCTTCTATTCCTGCCCCCAATCCCTCCCAACATCCCAGTCTTTTCCAATGAGTCAACTCTTCGCATGAGGTGGCCAAAGTACTGGAGTTTCAGCTTAAGCATTATTCCTTCCAAAGAAATCCCAGGGCTGATCTTCAGAATGGGGTTTTGGGCCACCCCCCCCCCCCCCCCCCAAAAAAAAAAAAAAATCTGACACTCTTTCCAGTTTCCCCATCTATATCCCATGAAGTGATGAGACCAGATGCCATGATCTTCGTTTTCTGAATGTTGAGTTTTAAGTCAACTTTTTCACATTCATCAAGACCAGAGTAAACATGTATTCATACCCACATACATATATGAGAGAATACATCGATATTTTATGAATTACATTCATAAATATTATTCTATTTCTCCAAAAGACAAAGCATAAGCACAATAAATATTTATTCGTACCCACATATACTCTGGAGAGTCTCTTGTATTGAAAGGAAATCAAACCAGTCAATCCTTAAGGATATTACTCTTGGATATTCACTCGAAGGACTGGTGCTGAAGCTGAAACTTCAATTGTTTGGCTACCTTATGTGAAGAACTGACTCATTGGAGAAGCCCCTGATGCTGGGAAAGATTGAAGGCAGGAGGAGAAACGGACAACAGAGGATGAGATGGTTGGCTGGCATCACCCACTCGGTGGATCGGAGCTTAAGCAGACTCAGGTAGTAGGTAATTGAACAGGGAAGCCTGGCATGCCACAGTCCATGGAGTCACAAAGAGTTGGACACGAGTGAGCAACTGAAGTGAACTGACTGACATATATAAATAAAATACTAATACAGACTCAAAATGGGCATACTATACCAAGAGTGCTTTGTAAACTCCTTTAAATAATATATTTTGAAAAATAACCATAGATGAATACCTGTGTGTATGGTTAAAATGATACAAGATACAACAATAAGACCATTTCAGTCACCATTCATGGTCCTAGAGATGATCATACTAAGTGAAGTGAGGCACACAGGGAAATGTATATACCAAATTGTATCATTCAAACGTGGAATCTAAGATATGACACAATGAACATATGTATGAAACAGAAAGACAATCATAGATTTAGAGAATAGACACAGCTTCAAGGCAGAGAGAATTGGGGGAGAAATGGAATAAGAGACTGGGGTTAAGAGATATAAAACAGAGTATATGGAATGAATTGACAAGTTCCTACTATAAAGCACAGAGAAATATATTCAGCGTCCAATTTAATATATATAAATTGGATATATATATATATATATATATATATATATATATATGTATAGATATGTATGATATATATATATATATATATATGTATGATATATATCATATATATATAGGACTTTCTTAGCAGTCTAATGGTTAAGACTCTAGCCTTTCACTGCAAGGGATGCAGGTTCAAGCGCTGATCAGGGAACTAATCCCACTTGCTGCACAGTGTAGCCAAAAAAAAAAAAAAAAATTAAATAAAAGAATGTGTGTTTATATACATACATACATACATACATATACACATATATACATATATGTCTATAACTGAATCATTTGCTGTAAGGCAGAAATTATCACAACATTATAAATCAACTATACTTCAGTTAAAAAGTAGTGTGACTGAGAAAAGAAAAGATTGCTATATTTCATTGTGTGTAATTAATATCCAAAGAAAATTACTGTAAACAAAACATGACTCACTACTACTTAATGGTAAGCTTGCTGAGATACTTAAAGAGACATATACTGAAATGCACCAAGGCAAAAGATTGTTGACTGAATAGAGGGATGGACAAATGGATAGATAGGTGACAAATAAAGTAATATAAATAGGTTACAAAACCAGACCTCTATATATGCTATGTAAGAGACCCATCTGAAACAAAGGATCACATGCAGAGTGAAAGTGAAGGGCTGGGAAAAGGTATTTCATGCAAAATGTGAGCCACAGAAATTAGGAGTAGCAATACTCATATCAGATAAAATAGACTTTGAAAAAAAAAGGGCATGAAAAGAGACAAAGAAGGCCACTACATAATGACCAAAGGATCAATCCAAGAAGAAGTTATAACAATTATAAATATATATGCACCCAACATAGGAGCACCTCAATATATAGGGCAAATGCTGACAAGTATGAAAGGGGAAATTAACAATAACACAATAATAGTGGGAGACTTTAAGACCCCACTCAGACGTATGGATAGATCAACCAAAAGAGAAAATTAGCAAGAAAACGCAAACTTTAAGTGATACAATGGATCAGTTAGACCTAATTGATATCAAAAGAACATTTCATGCCAAAGCAATGGATTTTACCCTTTTCTCAAGTGCACACAGAACATTCTCCAGGATAGATCACATACTGGGCCAAAAATCTAGCCTTGGTAAATTGAAGAAAAATAAAGTCATTTCAAGCATATCTTCTGATCACAATGCAGTAAGATTAGATGTCAACTATAGGGAGAAAGAAACTATTACAAATACAAATATATGGAGGGTAAACAACATGCTTCCGAATGATCAAAATATAACACAAAAAAAAACAAGAAAATAAATGAAAATATCAGATAAGATCAGTCGCTCAGTCGTGTCTGACACTCTGCGACCCCATGAAACGCAGCACGCTGGCCTCCCTGTCCATCACGAACTCCCAGAGGTCACTCAGACTCACGTCCGTCGAGTCAGTGATGCCATCCAGGCATCTAATCCTCTGTCGTCCCCTTCTCCTCCTGCCCCCAATCCCTCCAAGCATCAGAGTCTTCTCCAATGAGTCAACTCTTCGCATGAGGTGGCCAAAGTACTGGAGTTTCAGCTTTAGTATCATTACTTCCAAAGAAATCCCAGGGCTGATCTCCTTCAGAATGGACTGGTTGGATCTCCTTGCAGTCCAAGGGACTCTCAAGAGTCTTCTCCAATACCACAGTGCAAAAGCATCAATTCTTTGGCGCTCAGCCTTCTTCTCAGTCCAGCTCTCACATCCAAACATGACCACAGGAAAGATCATAGCCTTGACTAGGCGAACCTTTGTTGGTAAAGTAATGTCTCTGTTTTTGAATATGCTATCTAGGTTGGTCATAATTTTCCTTCCAAGGAGTAAGTGTCTTTTAATTTCATGGCTGCAGTCACCATCTGCAGTGATTTTGGAGCCCAGAAAAACAAAGTCTGACACTGTTTCCACCTTTTCTCCATCTATTTCCCATGTAGTGATGGGACCAGATGCCATGATCTTTATTTTCTCAATGTTGAGCTTCAAGCCAACCTTTTCACTCTCCACTTTCACTTTCATCAAGAGGCTTTTTAGCCCCTCTTCACTTTCTGCCATAAGGGTGGTATCATCTGCGTATCTGAGGTTATTGATATCTCTTCTAGCAATCTTGATTCCAGCTTGTGTTTCTTCCAGTCCAGCATTTCTCATGATGTACTCTGCATAGAAGTTAAATAAACATGGTGGCAATATACAGCCTTGACGTTCACCTTTTCCAATTTGGAACCAGTCTCTTGTTCCATGCCCAGTTCTAATTGTTGCTTCCTGACCTGCATACAGATTTCTCAAGAGGCAGATCAGGTGATCTGGTATTCCCATCTCTTTCAGAATTTTTCACAGTTTATTGTGATGTACACAGTCAAAGGCTTTGGCATAGTCAATAAAGCAGAAATAGATGTTTTTTTTTTTTTTTTTTCTTTCTGGAACTCTCTTGCTTTTTCCATGATCTAGCTGATGTTGGCAATTTGATCTCTGGTTCCTCTGCCTTTTGTAAAACCAGCTTGAACATCAGGAAGTTCGCAGTTCACATATTGCTGAAGCCTAACTTGGAGAATTTTGAGCATTACTTTACTAGCGTGTGAGATGAGTGCAATTGTGCCATAGTTTGTGCATTCCTTGGCATTGCCTTTCTTTGGGATAGGGAAGAAAACTGAACTTTTCCAATCTTGTGGCCACTGCTGAGTTCTCCAAAACGCTGGCATATTGATGGCAGCACTTTCACAGCATCATCTTTCAGGACTTGGAATAGCTCCACTGGAATTCCATCACCTCCACTAGCTTTGTTCGTTGTGATGCTTTCTAAGGCCCACTTGACTTCACATTCCAGGATGTCTGGCTCTAGGTCAGTGATCACACCATCATGATTATCTGGGTCGTGAAGCTCTTTTTTGTACAGTTCTTCTGTGTATTCTTGCCACCTCTTCTTAATATCTTCTGCTTTTGTTAGGTCCATACCAGTTCTGTCCTTTATCGAGCCCATCTTTACTTGAAATGTTCTTTTGGTATCTCTGATTTTCTTGAAGAGATCCCTAGTCTTTCCCATTCTGTTGTTTTCCTCTATTTCTTTGCATTGATGGCTGAAGGAGGCTTTCTTATCTCTTCTTGCTATTCTTTGGAACTCTTCATTCAGATGTTTATATCTTTCCTTTGCTCCTTTGCTTTTTGCTTCTCTTGTTTTCACAGCTATTTGTAAGGCCTCCCCAGACAGCCATTTTGCTTTTTTTTGCATTTCTTTTCCATAGGGATGGTCTTGATTCCTGTCTGCTGTACAATGTCACTAACCTCATTCCATAGGTCATCAGGCACTCTATTAATCAAATCTAGGCCCTTAAAACTATTTCTCACTTCCACTGTATAATCATAAGGGATTTTTTACATTTACCCTACATTTGGTCATACCTGAATGGTCTAGTGGTTTTCCCTACTTTCTTCAATTTCAGTCTGAATTTGGCAATAAGGAGTTCATGGTCCTAGCCACAGTCAGCTCCTGGTCTTGTTTTTGCCGACTGTATAGAGCTTCTCCATCTTTGGTTGCAAAGAATATAATCGATCTGATTTCGGTGTTGACCATCTGGTGATGTCCATGTATAGAGTCTTCTCTTGTGTTGTTGGACGAGGGTATTTGCTATGACCAGTGCATTTTCTTGGCAAAACTCTGTTAGTCTTTGCCCTGCTTCATTCTGTATTCCAAGGCCAAATTTGCCTGTTACTCAAGGTGTTTCTTGACTTCCTACTTTTGCATTCCAAACCCGTATAATGAAAAGGACTTTTTTTGGTTGTTAGTTCTAAAAGGTCTTTTAGGTTTTCATAGAACCGTACAACTTCAGCTTCTTCAGCGTTACTCTTTGGGACATAGACTTGGATTACTGTGACATTGAATGGTTTGCCTTGGAAACCAACAGAGATCATTCTGTCATTTTTGAGATTGAGAAGGGAATGGCAAACCACTTCAGTATTCTTGCCTTGAGAACCCCATGAACAGTATGAAAAGGCAAAATGATAGGATACTGAAAGAGAAATTCCCCAGGTCTGTAGGGGCCCAATAGGCTACTGGAGATCAGTGGAGAAATAACTCCAGAAAGAATGAAGGGATGGAGCCAAAACAAAAATAATACCCAGCTGTGGATGTGTCTGGTGATAGAAGCAAATTCAGATGCTGTAAAGAGCAATATTGCATAGGAACCTGGAATGTCAGGTCCATGAATCAAGGCAAATTGGAAGTGGTCAAACAAGAGATGGCAAGAGTGAATGTCGGCATTCTAGGAATTAGCGAACTAAAATGGACTGGAAAGGGTGAATTTAACTCAGATGATCATTATATGTATTACTGTGGGCAGGAATCCCTCGGAAGAAATTGAGTGGCCATCATGATCAACAAAAGAGTCCTAAATGCTTTACTTGGATGCAATGTCAATAAAAATGTGCACAGAAAGAAATGCAAACAAAACACGACAACACAAAAGCTTTGGGATTCAGTAAAAGCAGTGCTAAGGGGAAGGTTCATAGAAATACAAGCTTACCTCAAGAAACAAGAGAAACATCAAATAAATGACCTAAATTTACACGTAAAGCAACTAGAAAAAGAAGAAGTGATGAACCCCAGTGTTAGAAGAAGGAAAAAAAAAATAATAATAACAATTAGGGCAGAAATAAATGAAAAAAAAAAAAGGCAAAGAAAACGATAGCAAAAATCAAAGCTGTTTCTTTGAGAAGATAAATGAAATAGAAAAAGCATTAGCAAGACTCATCAGGAAATAAAGGGGAGATAATTTAATCAACAAAACTATAAATGAAAATGGACAACTCACAGCAGACAACACAGAAATACAAAGGATCATAAGAGACTACTATTAACAGCTATAGGACAATAAAATGGACAACTTGGAAGAAATGAACAAATTCTTAGAAAAGTATAACCTTACAAAACTGAGCCAGGAAGAAATAGATAATATCATCATACCCATCACAAGCATGGAATGTAAAACTGTAATCAAAAATCTTCCATCAAACAAAAACAAAGCACAGGACCAGATGGCTTATTCACCCTCATGGTTACCCTGGACACCTAGAGAGAGCAAGAGAGGGAACACAGAATGTCACTTGTTTGGGGAATAGGATGAAGATGGATGGGCACGATGGTTTCAGGAGGAGTGTGAGCAGAGAAGGGCTATGTGCTAGGCAAGTACAGGGGAGGGGGTCTGATGGGGCGGTGTCAATGGGCAAGAGGAGCTTGGGTGGGCTCAACTCACTTTGACATTTTTGTGGACCTCAGTTGACAGGAAGCCTTCATCTTTTCCTCCTGGTTTTCTGCAGTCAGCTGTTCCATAAGTGCTCTAGAGCCGTGTGGCTTCTGAGTCACTTTAGTCATTTTGAAGACTCCAAGTGCTCTGCTCCAGAGCCCCTGAGGACCCCTCTTTATAACCCTCCCCAGGGGTCCCCAACATTAGCTTTATGAGATCAGTAACTCACTTCCCCAGCCAATGGTGGTTCTGGGTGAGAATTGACATCACAAAGTGCAATCCTGACACCTCTAGGGAAGAATGGGGCGGGGGGGGGGGGGCAAATCCGATAATTTGATGGGGAAAATGCAGGATTTTTAATGGTCCTTGGGAGCCCTCCAAACTCACCTGCCATCCTCATCTCTCTAAGTCTACTCTGTTGAGTCACAAGGCAGGGAGCATGTGTCTCCTCCAAACCTTGCCCCACAGCCACAGTATTGAGGCTTTGATTCTGTTCTCTCTCATATTTCACCATTATCTAGATTTTAGTATCTTGCCTCAAATACCTCCATTATAATTAGGCTGTATTGAAGTGTCTGTGGAAACGAGAATCATTCCACTTTGCTCCTACAGTTCAGTTCAGTCTCTGGGTTATGTCTGTCTCTTTGAGACGTGGTCTTAAAGCACTTTGAAGACCACTTAATTCTGGGCTACCTACCAGAAGCTTTTTCCATTCCACCTCCTTTTTTCTAGTTTCCAGTCAGACACCACTGTCTTCAGGCTATGAGACTGCACTGAATACACTTGCTCTTTCTCCACTTGGAGCTGTCTTGTTTCAAGGCTAGGACTCATGGCCACCTCACTATGTGTACAAAAAAATATGTTTTCCCAAAGACATGCACATGAATGTTCATACCAGTCATATTTCTAATAGTCAAAAAGTTAAGATAAACAAGATGGCAGAGTAGTAGGTGCAAGTGGAGTACATCTCTCTCCTTGGACACATCAGAAATACACCTTCAGACACAGAAGTGCTTGCAGTTCACCAGCTGAGAGATGACAGGGGTACCTGACCAGTGGAAAAGAATGTATAGAACAACAAAACTCGGTAGGATGGAGGAACTAGGGGGAAAAACAGGAGTGTTCATAGGCTTGGACCTGCCCTTGGTGGGTGGGAGAACTGAAGTATGTTTCCAGTCCCCACATGGAGCAGTTGTCTGGATCAGAGGAGAAACATTTAAGGCTGAGAGTGAAACAGCTGGTCTGTGGCAGCCTACCCCAATATATAAAAAGTACAACATAGCATAATCCATTGGGTTTTGTGCCCCTATAAGTGTAGCATTCGTTAAACATTTGAAAATCCATCAGGATAAAGCAACTTTTGAAACACAGTAGGGTCATCTCGATAAACGCTGAAAAATAATTTGATAAAATCTAATATCTATTCCTGGGTTAGGAAGATTCCCTGGAGAAGAGATAGGCTATCCACTTCAGTATTCTTTGGCTTTGCTGGTGGCTCAGCTATTAAAGAAACTGTCTGGCATCCCAGAGATCTGTGTTCCATCCTTGAGTTGGGAAGATCCCCTGGAGGAGGGCATGGCAACCCACTCCAGTATTCTTGCCTAGAGAAACATCAAGGCCAGAGGAGCCTGGTGGGCTTACATTTCATGGGGTTACAAAGAACTGGACACAACTCTGTGACTGAGCACATTCTGTATAAAAACTCTTATCAAACTAGAAATAGAAAACCTCAACCTTAAGAAAGTACTAAACTCTATCAGTAACATCACACTTTATGGTAGAACACTGAGTGTTTTACTTCTAAAATCACAGTCAACAAAAAGATGTCCACTCTCATTATATTGAATTTCTGTCCATGAAGTCATATTAGAAAATGATTTAGAAGTTATCCAATTTGGAAAAAAAGAATAAAGGCTGTTTTTTGTTTTGTTTTGTTGTAATTTTTTTTGTTGTTTTTATATATTTTTATTTTATTTTTTAAATTTTATTTTATTTTTTAACTTTACAATATTGTATTTATTTTGTAATATATCAAAATGAATCTGCCACAGGTATACATGTGTTCCCCATCATTAGCCCTCCTCTCTCCTCCCTCCCCATACCATTCCTCTGGATTGTCCCACTGCACCAGCCTCAGCCATTAAAAAGAATTCATTTAAATCATTTATAATAAGGTGGATGAAACTGGAGCCTATTATACAGAGTTAAGTAAGCCAGAAAGATAAAAACACCAATACAGTATACTAATGCATATATATGGAATAAAGCTGTTTTTATCTGTTGGCAATATCTATTTAGAATATCTAATGAAATCTAGAGCAACAGAATAACTAAAACTAACAATTAATTTAAGCAATGTTGCAAAATATACAGATGATATATAAAATTTAATTAATTGCTTTTCTATAGTGTAGGCCAGACAATTAAAAATTAAAATAAAAAAAAAATGTCACTTTCAAGTATGAAAAAACTTAAGAATCAGACAGAATATATGAAAGGCACCAGTGCAAAAAATGTTCAAAAGATTTGAACAGGAAATTCACTAGATAATGAAATACAGATGGCAAATAAGCATGCAGGGCACACCAAAAGTATGGCTCTAATGAAAGACAGAGAAGAACAAGTGTGAGGAAGAAGTGAAAATATTTGAACTTTCATGTACTGCTTATGAGAATACAAAAGAGTACACCATGGTGGAAAATGGTTTGGAAGTTCCTTCAAAAGTTAAACATTGGGTTACCATATGACCCAACAATCGCTTTCTTAGGTTTGTACCAGCAAGTATGAAAAAAATGTATACCCAAAGACGAGCACATGAATGTTCATAAGTCTTATCTCTAGTAGTCAAAACGTTGAGATGAACAAAATGGCAGAACAGTAGCTGGAAGTGAAATACATTTCTCTCCACGGATACATCAAGGATACAACTTCAGACACAGAATTGTGTGCAGAACACCAGCTGAGAGCTGACAGGAGTATCTTACCAGAGGAAAATAATATACAGAACCACAAAACTCGGGAGGGTGAAGGAACTAGGGATGTGGGGAACAGGAATGATAATAGACCTGGACCTGCCCTCAGTGGGGGTGGGAGAATTAAAGTAGGTGTCCGATCCCCACACGGGATCAACTGTCAGGATCAGACCAGAAATATTTTAGGCTGAGAGTTGATCAGCCTAAAATAGTTGATCTGTGGTAGCCTAAATGGAATGAGAATCAGACAGTCCTTGCCACAGTCATACACACCCCAGACAGGGACACAGGTCTCCTAGAAGGGAGAGCAGGTGGGACCTGGATTTTGGGGATTGTGGAGCAATCCCAGGGCAAAGGCTGTTATTGACTGCAGAGAGACTGACTGATGGGATGTGAAGGAGGATATCAGGGTGTGAAATGCCTGTGTAGGAACACCAGGCACCATGGAAGTAAGGGGATACTGCTGAGTCAACCTGATGCTCCAAATAACAGAGAAGTACCCCAGGCAAGGGAGCCCTCTAAGAGCCTGAAAGAGTGGAGCTATGGAGAAAGAGTGGCAAAAGAGGCCTACTTATCACCAGCTACAAGATGCTGGGGAAAAGACTCTGAGAGGGTCAAAACTTCTGTGGCAGAAGTAGTGAGTGACACTGTACACTTGGTGCTACCATGGTCCTCACAAGTCAAGAAACTATGCCACGTTCTTGCTCAATGCTCGCTAGGGCAGAGATGCTATAGGCCAAAAAAGTCTTGTGTTTATGGATACATAGTCACTTCTACAGTGTCCAACTCCTTGAGACATTGTAGACTGTGGCTTGCCAGGCTTCTCTCTCCAGGGATCAGATCAGTCGCTGAGCCCTGTCCAACTCTTTGTGACTCTATGAACCGCAGAACGCCAGGCCTCCTTGTCCATCACCAACTCCCGGAGGTCACTCAGACTCACATCCATCGAGTCAGTGATGCCATCCAGCCATCTCATCCTCTGTCGTCCACTTCTTCTCCTGCCCCCAATTCCTCCCAGCATCAGAGTCTTCTCCAATGAGTCAAATCTTTGCATGAGGTGGTCAAAATACTGGAGTTTCAGCTTTAGCATCATTCTTTCCAAAGAAATCCCAGGGCTGAACTCCTTCAGAATGGACAGGTTGGATCTCCTTGCAGTCCAAGGGACTCTCAAGAGTCTTCTCCAATACCACAGTTTAAAAGCATCAATTCTTCGGCGCTGAGCCTTCTTCACAGTCCACCTCTCACATCCATACATGACCACAGGAAAGACCATAGCCTTGATTAGGCGAACCTTTGTGGGCAAAGTGATGTCTCTGCTTTTGAATAAGCTATCTAGGTTGGTCATAATTTTCCTTCCAAGGAGTAAGCATCTTTTAATTTCATGGCTGCAGTCACCATCTGCAGTGATTTTGGAGCCCAGAAAAATAAAGTCTGACATTGTTTCCACTGTTTCTCCATCTATTTCCCATGTAGTGATGGGACCAGATGCCATGATCTTCGTTTTCTGAATGATGAGCTTTAAGCCAACCTTTTCACTCTCCTCTTTCAATTTCATCAAGAGGCTTTTTAGTTCCTCTTCACTTTCTGCCATAAGGGTGGTATCATCTGCATATTTCAGGTTATTGATATTTCTCCCGGCAATCTTGATTCCAGCTTGTGTTTCTTTCAGTCGAGAATTTCTCATGATGTACTCTGCATCAGATCAGATCAGATCAGTCGCTCAGTCGTGTCCGACTCTTTGCGATCCCATGAACTGCAGCATGCCAGGCCTCCCTATCCATCACCAGGTCTCAGAGGCCACTCAGACTCACATTCATCGAGTCAGTGATGCCATCCAGCCATCTCATCCTCTGTCGTCCCCTTCTCCTCCTGCCCTCAATCCCTCCCAGCATCAGAGTCTTCTCCAATGAGTCAACTCTTCGCATGAGGTGGCCAAAATACTGGAGTTTCAGCTTTAGCATCATTCCTTCCAAAGAAATTCCAGGCCTGATCTCCTTCAGAATGGACCGGTTGGACGTTCTTGCAGTCCAAGGGACTCTCAAGAGTCTTCTCCAACACCACAGTTCAAAAGCATCAATTCTTCGGCGCTCAGCCTTCTTCTCAGTCCAGCTCTGACATCCATACATGACCAGAGGAAAGACCATAGCCTTGACTAGGCGAAACTTTGTTGGCAAAGTGATGTCCCTGCTTTTGAATATGCTATCTAGGTTGGTCATAACTTTCCTTCCAAGGAGTAAGCGTCTTTTAATTTAATGGCTGCAGTCACCATATGCAGTGATTTTGGAGCCCAGAAAAATAAAGTCTGACACTGTTTCCACTGTTTCTCCATCTATTTCCCATGTAGTGATGGGACCAGATGCCATGATCTTCGTTTTCTGAATGTTGAGCTTTAAGCCAACCTTTTCACTCTCCACTTTCACTTTCATCAAGAGGCTTTTGAGTTCCTCTTCACTTTCTGCCATAAGGGTGGTATCATCTGCATATCTGAGGTTATTAATATTTCTCCCGGCAATCTTGATTCCAGCTTGTGTTTCTTTCAGTCCAGCATTTCTCATGATGTACTGTCCATATAAGTTAAATAAACAGGGTGACAATATACAGCCTTGACGTACTCCTTTTCTTATTTGAAACCAGTCTGTTGTTCCATGACCAGTTCTAACTGTTGCTTCCTGACCTGCATACAGATTTCTCAACAGGCAGATCAGGTAGTCTGGTATTCCCATCTCTCTCAGAATTTTCCACAGTTTATTGTGATCTACACAGTCAAAGGCTTCGACATAGTCAATAAAGCAGAAATAGATGTTTTCTGGAACTCTCTTGCTTTTTCCATGATCCAGCGGATGTTGGCAATTTGATCTCTGGTTCCTCTGCCTTTTCTAAATCCAGCTTGAACATCAGGAATTTCATGGTTCACATATTGCTGAAGCCTGGCTTGGAAAATTTTGAGCATTACTTTACTAGCGTGTGAGATGAGTGCAATTGTGCGGTAGTTTGAGCACTCTTTGGCATTGCCTTTCTTTGGGATTGGGATGAAAACTGACCTTTTCCAATCCTGTGGCCACTGCTGAGTTTTCCAAATTTGCTGGCATATTGAGTGCAGCACTTTCACAGCATCATCTTTCAGGATTTGGAATAGCTCCACTGGAATTCCATCACCTCCACTAGCTTTGTTCTCTGGTTTCTCTGCATAGAAGTTAAATAAATATGGTGACAATATACAGCCTTGACATAATCCTTTTCCTATTTGGAACCAATCTGTTGTTCCATGTCCAGTTCTAACTGTTGCTTCCTGACCTGCATACATATCTCTCAAGAGGCAGATCAGGTGGTCTGGTCTTCCCATCTCTTTGAGAATTTTCCACAGTTTATTGTGATCTACACAGTCAAAGGCTTTGGCATAGTCAATAAAGCAGAAATAGATGTGTTTTTGTTTTTTTTTTTTTGTTTGTGTGTGTGTTTTTTTTTTTTTCCTGGAACTCTCTTGCTGTTTCCATGATCTAGCAGATGTTAGCAATTTGATCTCTGGTTCCTCTGCCTTTTCTTAAACCAGCTTGAACATCAGAAAGTTCACTGTTCACATATTGCTGAAGCCTGACTTGGAGAATTTTGAGCATTACTTTACTAGCGTGTGAGATGAGTTCAAATGTTCGGTAGTTTGAGCATTCTTTGGCATTGCCTTTCTTTGGGATTGGGATGAAAACTGACCTTTTCCAATCTTGTGGCCACTGCTGAGTTTTCCAAATTTGCTGGCATATTGAGTGCAGCACTTTCACAGCATCATCTTTCAAGATTTGGAATAGCTCCACTGGAATTTCATCACCTCCACTAGCTTTCGTAGTGATGCTTTCTAAGGCACACTTGAATTCACATTCCAGGATATCTGGCTCTAGGTCAGTGATCACACCATCGTGATTATCTGGGTCGTGAAGCTCTTTTTTGTACAGTTCTTCCGTGTATTCTTGAGACCTCTTCTTAATATCCTCTGCTTTTCTTATGTCCATACCATTTCTGTCCTTTATCGAGCCCATTTTTGCCTGAAATGTTCCTTTGGTATGTCTGATTTTCTTGAATAGATCCCTAGTCTTTCCCATTCTGTTGTTTTCCTCTATTTCTTTGCATTGATCATTGAAGAAGGCTTTATTATGTCTTCTTGCTATTCTTTGAAACTCTTTATTCAGATGTTTATATCTTTCCTTTTCTCCTTTGCTTTTCGCTTCTCTTCTTTTCACAGCTATTTGCAAGGCCTCCCCAGACAGCCATTTTGCTTTTTTGCATTTCTTTTCCATGGGGATGGTCTTGATCCTTGTCTCTTGTACAATGTCACGAACCTCATTCCATAGTTCATCAGGCACTCTATCTATCAGATCTAGGCACTTAAATCTATTTCTCACTTCCACTGTATAATCATAAGGGATTTAGTTTAGGTCATACCTGAATAAACTGTGGAAAATTCTGAGAGACATAAGAATACCAGACCACCTGATCTGCCACTTGAGAAATCTGTATACAAGTCAGGAAGCAACAGTTAGAACTGAACATGGAACAACAGACTGGTTCCAAATAGGACAAGGAGTATGTCAAGGCTGTATATTGTCACCATGTTTATTTAACTTCTATGCAGAGTACATCATGAGAAATGCTGGACTGGAAGAAACACAAGCTGGAATCAAGATTGCCGGGAGAAATAGCAATAACCTGAGATATGCAGATGATACCACCCTTATGGCAGAAAGTGAAGAGAAACTAAAAAGCCTCTTAATGAAAGTGAAATTGAATAGTGAAAAAGTTCGCTTAAATCTCAACATTCAGAAAACGAAGATCATGGCATCTGGTCCCATCACTACATAGGAAATAGTTGGAGAAACAGTGGAAACATTGTCAGACTTTACTTTTCTGAGCTCCAAAATCACTGCAGATGGTGACTGCAGCCATGAAATTAAAAGACGCTTACTCCTTGGAAGGAAAGTTATGACCGACCTTGATAGCATATTCAAAAGCAGAGACATTACTTTGCCAACAAAGGTTCGCCTAGTTAAGGCTATGGTCTTTCCTGTGGTCATGTATGGATGTGAGAGGTGGACTGTGAAGAAGGCTGAGCATTGAAGAATTGATGCTTTTGAACTGTGGTGTTGGAGAAGACTCTTGAGAGTCCCTTGGATTGCACGGAAATCCAACCTGTCCATTCTGAAGGAGATCAGCCCTGGGATTTCTTTGGAAGGAATGATGCTAAAGCTGAAACTCCAGTATTTTCACTACCTCATGCTAAGATTTGACTCATTGGAGAGACTCTGATGCTGGGAGGGATTGGGGGCAGGAGGAGAAGGGGACGACAGAGGATGGGGTAGCTGGATGGCATCACTGACTCAATGGATGTGAGTCTGAGTGACCTCCAAGAGCTGATAATGGATAGGGAGGCCTGGCATGCTGCAGTTCATGGGGTCACAAAGAGTCGGACACGACTGAGGACTGATCTGATCTGATGTGAATGGTCTAGTGGTTTTCCCTACTTTCTTCAATTTAAGTCTGAATTTGGCAATGAGTTCATAGTCCTAGCCACAGTCAGCTCCTGTCTTGTTTTTGCTGATTGTATAGAGCTTCTCCATCTTTGGCTGCAAAGAATATAATCGATCTGATTTCGGTGTTGACCATCTGGTGATGTCCATGTATAGAGTCTTCTCTTGTGTTGTTGAAAGAGGGTATTTGCTGTTACCAGTGTATTTTCTTGGCAAAACTCTGTTAGTCTTTGCCCTGCTTCATTCCATATTCTAAGGCCAAATTTGCCTGTTACTCCAGGTGTTTCTTGACTTCCTACTTTTGCATTCCAGTCCCCTATAATGAAAAGCACATCTTTTTTGGGTGTTAGTTCTAAAAGTTCTTGTAGGTCTTCATAGAACCATTCAACTTCAGCTTCTTCAGCGTTTTGGTTGGGGAATAGACTTGGATTACTGTGACATTGAATGGTTTGCCTTGGAAACCAACAGAGATCATTCTGTCGTTTTTGAGATTTCATCCAACTACTGCATTTCGGACTCTTTTGTTGACCATGATGGCCCCTACATTTCTTCTGAGGGATCCCTGCCCGCATTAGTAGATATAATGGTCCTCTGAGTTCAGAGATACCAAAGGAATATTTCATGCAAAGATGGGCACGATAAAGGACAGAGATGGTGTGGACCTAACAGAAGCAGAAGATATTAAGAAGAGGTGGCAGGAATACACAGAAGAACTGTACAAAAAAGAGTTTCAAGACCCAGATAATCTTGATGATGTGATCACTGACCTAGAGCCAGACATCTTGGAATGTGAAGTCAAATGGGCCTTAGAAATCATCACTACGAACAAAGCTAGTGGAGGTGATGGAATTCAAGTGGAGCTATTCCAAGTCCTGAAAGATGATGCTGTGAAAGTGCTGCACTCAATATGCCAGCAAATTTGGAAAACTCAGCAGTGGCCACAAGATTGGAAAAGGTCAATTTTCATCCCAATCCCAAAGAAAGGCAATGCCAAAGAATGCTCAAACTACCGAACAATTGCACTCATCTCACACACTAGTAAAGTAATGCTCAAAATTTTCCAAGCCAGGCTTCAGCAATATGTGAACCGTGAACTTCCTGATGTTCAAGCTGGATTTAGAAAAGGCAGAGGAACCAGAGATCAAATTGCCAACATCCTCTGGATCATGGAAAAAGCAAGAGAGTTCCAGAAAAACATCTATTTCTGCTTTATTGACTATGCCAAAGCCTTTGACTGTGTAGATCACAATAAACTATGGAAAATTCTGAAAGAGATGGGAATAACAGACCACCTGATCTGCCTTTTAAGAAATCTGTATGCAGGTCAGGAAGCAACAGTTAGAACTGGTCATGGAACAACAGACTGGTTCCAAATAGGAAAAGGAGTATGTCAAGGCTGCATATTGTCACCATGTTTATTTAACTTATATGCAGAGTACATCATGAGAAATGCTGGACTGGAAGAAACACATGTTGGAATCAAGATTATTGGGAGAAATATCAATAACCTCAGATATGCAGATGACACGACTCTTATGGCAGAAAGTAAAGAGGGGCTAAAAAGCCTCTTGATGAAAGTGAAAGTGGAGAGTGAAAAGGTTGGCTTAAAGCTCAACATTCAGAAAACGAAGATCATGGCATCTGGTCCCATCACTTCATGGGAAATAGATGGGGAAACAGTGGAAACCGTGTCAGACTTTGTTTTTCTGGGCTCCAAAATCACTGCAGTGGTGACTGCAGTCATGAAATTAAAAGACGCTTACTCCTTGGAAGGAAAGTTATGACCAACCTAGATAGCATATTCAAAAGCAGAGACATTACTTTACCAACAAAGATTCGCCTAGTCAAGGCTATGGTCTTTCCTGTGGTCTTGTATGGATGTGAGAGCTGGACTGTGAAGAAAGCTGAGCGCCGAAGAATTGATGCTTTTGAACTGTGGTGTTGGAGAAGACTCTTGAGAGTCCCTTGGACTGCAAGAAGATACAACCAGTCCATTCTGAAGGAGATCAATCCTGGAATTTCTTTAGAAGGAATGATGCTAAAGCTGAAACTCCAGTATTTTGGCCACCTCATGCGAAGGGTTGACCCATGAAAAAACCAAGGTGGAATCCTCTCCACATTCCATTTATGAGACCTCAGGTCTGAATCTGGCTTCCTTTCCTGTCCATATTCGAGGCATTCATTCTTTCAGTCTTCATGGCATTGTAGGCAGGTCCACAGAGTCAATCAGTCGGCATGTCTTTTTCCACCAGTCAGACTTGACCAGCTCAGATTTCTCCAAGGCACAGGGTTCGACATAGTCTTTTTGCTTCTTTTGCATCAGACACATTATTACTTTCAGGATTCACAGCATTTTTTTTTCACTGCACAGTACCTCCTTGTGCGCAGTAGTTCTTGCCATTCTGTTCTGTCACCGCTTTTCTCTCTGTTTTTGTTCCTCATTCAGCCTTTGGCATTTTCGCATCTTCCAGGCATGCTGAGTATTTGTGTGCATTCCCAGTCTTTTTCTTCCATGGAGGACTACAGCTGCTAATGTCATACTTGGACTGCACGGTCCATCGCGCTTTTGTTGGTGATTGCGGTGTGTTGGATGTTCGTTTCCAGGGCACCGTATTGTGCACGTCCCCCACCCACAGGGAGCCTGGCCGATGTTGTTCCCACTCCATTTGTCCCGTTGCTCCCATCTTGTCCTGGATTTGTGCCTAGTCCGAGTGGGCCAGATTGGCCGGTTTGGGGTTGGTCCGTCTTTTCGCACGAGAATGGGCTGTCCTGTGGTTTGGGTCTGTCTTTGGTTGATTCTGGCCGGTGTTCTCTTTGCTCCCGCGATGGCGGCGACGTGATGGTTGTCCTTTCTCTGGGTCTCCTTTCTCCCATATTTGTGTTTCTCCCATGTTCCGGGGCCTCTGGATTCTTTGGTTTTTTTGGTGCTTGCCTTCTGGCACTGCTCCGGCTTGTCACATTTTCCGGATCCAGTTTTTTTTCCCGCTCGGGTGACACGTTTCTGTGAGACTGTGATGCCACTTTTCATTTGTGGGATCACAGAGGATTTGGTCTCCTTCTCCTGGGGGCCCACCGGGGAGACCATCATCACCGATGTGGCATGCCCCGCATCCCACATTGATGTGTTGTTCGCATGTGTGCCCAGGATGAGATGTTGCCTTCTGCCACACCCATCAGCATTGGAAGAGTATCGGAACGCCGCGCGGATTGCTCGGTTGTCGCACTGCCCTTTCTTTTTGCATCTCCTTGGTGGTCATCTGGGGGTGCCTTTTCTGTGTGTCTCCTTCGTCGCGATGACTTTTTCCGCCCTCCGTACCGCCTTTCCGGGGCCAGCGCGCGTTTCCGCATCCTGTGGACACCTGCCCTCGTCCCCAATGGGACTGGGTCTGGCCCTTTCCACATTGTTGGGATCTTTCCGTCCTGGGTTTGGATTGCTGGTCAGCGTCCCGTCTCTGGCTGCTATCTGCCTTGGCATCGTTGTTTTTGATGCTGGCTGGATTTCTGGGTGTCCGGGGTTGTTCCCCCTTTTTTTTTTGTGTTGGTGCTTTGTCTGATGGCCGTTCCACTTCCTTGGCCTTGGGGGTTTGTTCCGTTTTTGGTTGGCTGGGCCCTGTTTTTCCGTTGCCGGGCCATTGTCGTTTTTTTCCCTGGGTTCCCATCGCCATTTTCTGGCTTCTTTTCTGGCCTCTCCGGTTTTGGTGCATGTGCCCAGATGGTGTCATGTTCTGGACGTTTTTTGTTTTCCTTCCATTGTGGGTCCGTCCATTTGCCGGGTGTTTGGACCGTGGGGGTTACTCCTTGAGGACGGGACGGCCTGGGGACAGGAGGGGCGCTGCACCACCCCGCTTCGTTTTTTGTCGTGGCTTTGCTGTTCTATGGTGAAGCCCGTGAGGCTGGGCTTGCTTTTCGCAGAGAGGAATTTGGTGGCCGCATCAGCCTGAGCATTACCTGATGCTGGGCCCGGGCAGATTGGGTGGCCCCCTTTTGCCTGGCCGGATTCGGTTTGCAGGAACGCGGTTTGACTGTGTTTTCGGTTCCTGGGCGTCTCTACTTTCGGCTCGACTTTTGACTGTCGAGTAAGGTCGGTTCAGATTTCTGCGCGTCCTGCGTGAGTTCTACTTCTTGGGCGATGTCCCCGTGTCCCATGCCTGTTTCACTTTCTACGGTTGGCTGCTCGTCATTTGGGCCGTCGTTTGTTCGGCTCCTTTGGGGACGCGCTGTGTTTTTCGGGGACATTGGTGGTGCTGGCTTGTAGAGTGTTCTCAGGATTGACGTTTGCGTCCAGCAGTTGCTGAGACAGGGCCCAGGATCGCTATTGTGCCAGCCAGTCTTTTGGTTTGGTGGGCACGTGTGGGTCTCTCTTCTTGTTGGTCTTTCCTGCCTGTGCAATTAGGATGAGACCAGATCATTGGGGGGCCCCTGGGCGGGAGAGGGGGTGAATCCACATGCGGCGTGTCCTGAATGACAGCAGTGGGGGTGTGTTTGGTGGCAATGTGCCCCATTCTTTGTTCACATGGTCGCTGCTGTTCGGGCGCTCTTTCCACTGGTGAGGCTCTCCTCCCTCCAGCGGTGAGGGTCCGGGCAGTGGCGCGGATCGCCTTTCTGTCAAACAGGGGTTTTGATCTTCAGTGCTACTTTTTGGGCGTCCATTTTCTCCTGTTTTTGTCATTTGTCTGTGTTTCTTTTCTTTCTTTTTTGGGTGGGTTTCCCCTCTTGCCTTGTGGAGGAAGCGTTGGACTTTTCTGGCTTGATTCCTGTGGCTTTTTTTTTTTTTGGCCATGCCTCCTCCGGGTGGCGGGTTCTCCATTTGTCCATTTTTGTGGTTTTTTGCCTTGGGTGCTGCTTGTGCCACATTTTTGCATGTCGGACTTTGCCTGCCCTGAGGCCCCGCCATTGATGTGCTTCATAGGCTCTGTTTGGTGGGGGACACTGGCCCTTGGCATCCTGCGGAGCTGGGGATGGTATCTCTTTTTCTTTTTCTTTTTGTTTGCCATTGGGGATGGAGCCGGTTGTGGGCTCCCATCACTTCCTGTTTCTTTCCTTTCTGGTCTTGTCTCTCCTTTTCCGTTTCTTTTTTCATTTGGAGTTCCGGGGAGTTAGAGGTTTTGGCCAGGTCTGCTGTTCCTCACCGCTGCTCCTCGGCCTTTTTTTCTCCTGGGGCCATTGATCCCCACACCGGCTCATTGGCGCCAGGTTTCGGATCAGCATGAGTTGCGGCAGTCGCCCCTGCTATCCGTCCTGCTCCGGCTGAGGGTTGGTTGTTTGGCGTCTTTCTTCCCTTTTTTCACCCGGCCTTGTGTTGGCATTGGCCTTGGTCCATCATAATTTACTGACTACCTTATTGGGCTTTTTCTCCCATGGGCTGACATCTCTCCCCAAAGATTACGGCGGACTGGGACGACATAGGTTGAATTCTCCCGCTGGCCTTCTTCATCTTCCCACGGTACATTCAGCTCTGTTCTGGTTTTGTTTGACCTTCCCTGCAGTGTGTGGCAGCCTGTTTTGGCCAGCCTCAGGCCAGTGCTGCTGAGAGATCAGAGACGTCGCTCCAGTTCCAGGTGCCTTTGCGTTTCCCCTTTTTTTGCGTTTTCTGGCGCTCCTTCCCAATGATTGTACCAGTAAGCATCTGGGAGCCAGCCCTGGGCTCCCCTCGAGCGGGCAAATTTCTTTTCCTGTTTCACTGGGTATTGATTCTGAGCTTCGTGGCCATTTTTGGTGGACGCCTTGGGCGATGACCATGACCTTATCTCTCCGTGTCAGCATCTTCCTCCTGGTGCTACGCCTTTCTGTGTGCTTTTCTTCCCATTTCCCATTTTCCCTTGTGCATGCCCCTGTGAGCGCCTCATTCCCTTTCGGGGTTGTACTGTATGGCGGTGGAACTGGGTCCAATCCTCCTTCCTGGGTTCTCGCTCCCTGTTTGTCGTTTTGAGTCTGATTTGATATCGTCCTGATCCTGTTCCCCATCATTTTTCGGCCTGGGGCTGCCCCTCCCCTTTCCCTGCAGCTGGCGCCTTTCCTTTTTCTGTTTTTCGCTCTCTGCCCATCTTTCCTTCTTCTCGTGCCGTTCCGTTGGGGGGATTTGTGGATTTTTTCCCCTTTTGGGGCATTGGTGCTCGTGCCCATTTGTCCACTATCCTTCCTTACCGCAACTCTCTTCCCTTTAGGTTTTTTTCTTCTGCTGTTTCTTTCCTGTTTTCTCGGCGCGCCAGGGTCCCCTTCTTTCCATTCTCCTTCGTTTCTGTGCTCCCCTTTTTCCTTGGACGTCCCCCTCATTTTCCCATTTTTTTCTCCCTGTTCATCTCCTATATCTTTCCTACCTGTCTACTATCAGGCTACATCTTGTGGCTCCTCAGGACCTTGCAGATTTTGCAGGTCCTCGGTTTTCTTTTATTTGGGTTTTTTCCTGCCGTACTGCAGCAGCATTAACTTGTGGGTAGCATTGGGGGGTATTTATTGATTATTTCTCTCCTCCTTCTCCTACCAGCATTTCTATGTTACTTTAGCCCTGCTGCTTATTTTCTCTTGGCTCCACATTGTTCGCATATTCGATTTCCGCAGATTCTCCCCTGAGGCGGCTCAGCCACTTGCTTCCATCTTCGGAGATTTGGTTGTTGGGTTTCTCATTGCAAGTGTATGGAGCAGTGGGGCCGTTTCCGCCAGTTTTGTTCTTTGTTGTTTTGGTTGGCTCATTTCTTCGCTGCTGGGCGTCTTCGCAGAATGAGGCGGGGCTGTTTGTTTCTCCGTTTTCGCCTGTTGCGCCTTGTTGGGGGCTGCACTGATTTTTTGTTTTGATGGAGCTTGACAAGCATGGCTCGGGTGATGGTCACTGACCTCTTTGAGAGGCGGTGGTGGATCCCCCTGCATCAGAGGCGGAGGGGGATTTTTCTCCACTGGCTGATTTCTGTCTGTTCCTCTTTTGTCATTTTCTCTTCGTTCTCTGATTTTCTGTGATCTTTTTTTCTGTTTGTCTTTCTTTGAGGTTGTTCTTCCACCATCTCTCCCATGGGATTCTTCTCTGCTGGTCGCCTGCTCTTCTGTTCTTCCCATCTTTGCTCGGGAGTCGCCGCCTTCCTTCATTTCCTCAGATGTGTTCGGGTTCCTTGGGGGGGCGTGGTTGTGTCGGTCGCACTCTTCGCCCTTTTTTTTCTCCCTCTGCTCGGTCTGCGTCCCTATCGCCCCATAGTGCATCCACGATCTTTGCATTGGCGCATTGGTTCTGTTTCTTCCCTCCGTCTCCAGATCTTTCCCATCTCCACCCGGCTTCCCCACACACTCTCTTTCTTCCACTCTCTCTTCCGCTTCTGCTCCGCCCATTATTCTCTCCTCTCTCCCTCCCTCTCACCGGTCCCTCTCCCGCAGCGCTCTCGCTCCTTCTCCTTCTTCTCCCTGTTCCCCAACTGCAGGACACCAGTCAACGGCCCGAGAGGGCAACGAGCAGAAATTGAGAGAAGAAGAGGGGCGAGAAAGAGACACCTCTGTGTGACCTCCGGGATCTGGTGATGGACCGGGAGGCCTGGTGTGCTGCGGTTCATGGGGTCGCAAAGAGTCAGACACGACTGAGCGACTGATCTGATCTGAGTTAAATTCACCCATTCCAGTCCATTTTAGTTCACTAATTCCTAGAATGTCAACATTCACTCTTGCCATCTCTTGTTTCACTACTTCCAATTTGCCTTGATTCATGGACCTGACATTGCAGGTTCCTATGCAATATTGCTCTTTACAGCAATGGACTTTGCTTCTATCACCAGACACATCTACAGCTGGGTATTCTTTTAGCTTAGGCTCCATCCCTTCATTATTTCTGGATTTATTTCTCAGGGAAGTGGCTTCTAAATGCAAACATCGTGGTGCGTATTCGCCAATACTGGTTGACATACCCTTCTAGAGCACTATATTTCCTGCTCTTCTATCCGCCAACTCCCGTGAGTACCTGGTGCTGACAGAACCCCTGTGACCCAATTAGTTGCACCTCCACATCTGGCCCTCACAGGGTTAAACCCAAATCCTCCAGGGCAATCTCAAGAGCAAACCACCATGGATGATTCACATGCATTGGCACTGTTAAATATAACGAAGCTTTGGAAACTTTATTTTTTTTCCTTCTGTCACATTTTTATTGCTGTTATAAACCTCTGTCTCTACAGCTTTTGCAATTATATGGAGTTTTCTTTTCTCTCTCTCTCTCTCTCTTTTTTTTTTTTTTTTATTTGTCATTTTTGAAACCTATTATTATTTTTTGTACATTTACTATTTGTTTACTTTTCCTACTGTTCGTTTCCCCACTGTTCGTTTCCCCTTGCAGTTAATCTTTAAAGTATATAAATCTTCTTTCAGTTCAGTTCAGTTCAGTGGCTCAGTGGTGTCCGACTCCTGTGACCCCTTGAACCACAGCATGTCAGGTCTCCATATCCATCACCAACTCCCAGTGTCCAAACAAACCCATGTCCATCGAGTTGATGATGACATCCAACCATCTCATCCTCTGTTGTCCCCTTCTCCTGCCCTCAATCTTTCCCAGTATCAGGGTCTTTTCCAATGAGCCAGCTCTTTGCATCAGGTGGCCTAAGTATAGGAAATTCAACTTCAACATCAATCCTTCTAATGAACACCCAGGACTGATCTTCCTTAGAATGGACTGATTGGGTGTCCTTGCAGCCCAAGGGCATCTAAAGAGTCATCTGTACCTCTATGTAACTTTGCATATGGATTCTTTCCTTTCTTTCCTTTCCTCTCAACATATTTCTTAGATTTATTTTCATTCCTTTGTTTGGCATTTGGCACCTTGTTCTACTTTTGTTATCATATATATATATATATATATACACATATATATATATATATATATATATATAAAATTATATATATATTCCCTTTTTTTCACTAGGTTAATCAATCTATCGTACTTTATTTTGCTGGAGTGTTTTGATTTTTCTTGTGGGTGCATATGTATATGTGTATAATCAGTCACACTTTTTACTGTTATGATAAGCCTCTGCTTCTAAGTTGGGTTTTTATAATTCTTTGGAGGTTTACTTTATTTTGCACTTATTTTTGTTTTTTAAATTCTTTTATATTTTTATTGTTTGAAATTTAATTTTTAAAACTATTATATTTTTCTACATTTATTCCACTGTTTGCCTTTCCACTGTTCTTGTCCCCTTGCAGTTAAACTTTAATCTAAACAAATCTTTTTCATCAACCTCTATTGAACTCTGCATATCTATTGTTTCTTTTCTTTCATTCCTTTCCTTTCAACATCTTGTTAGTTTTATTTTCAATGCTTTAATCCTCACTTGGTACTTTGCCTCAGTTTTATTTTCCAGTTTATTCTTTAGTTAGTTTTATTCTTAACTGGTGGATATCATTTTTGTTTTTCCACTGTTTGCTATTTCAGTGTATTGTACTTTATTTTTGTTGGATTGTTTTGTTTTGCTGATGTCTATATATGTGTATATTCCTTTAATTATTATTTGCATGACAATGCAACTGCTATTTGTCAGGGGTTCATCTTTGGTTTATCTGAATATTATTTTTTTGGATATTTATTTTAATCTAACTTAATATCATAACAAACCACCTGTTGTAACACTGTTCCTGACCAGTGATCTGCCCTGAGAATTTACAGTGGGAGCACTGACTCCAAGACCCTATACAAGCAGAGAACTCCTAATGCTAGGGAGTGTCAAATAGTAACAATTCACTCACACAAAATAAACCACTTGAATACAAGACGTAGAATCACCCAACCACCAGTCACACCCTGTGTAGGACACCGAATCCAAACAGCAAATAGGACAAAAATAGAAACCCAATCATCAGCAGACAGGATTACCCCCTCAATCAGCCCTGCACATCAGAAGGAAAAAAAAAAAAAAAAAACCTCAGTACAAATCTCAGCCATGCAAAGCTGACACAAACCCTTGGACCAAACTTAGGAGGGCAGAAACTAAAAGGAAGAAAGAACACACATTTGAAGGCTGGGAAAAGGAGACCTCAAACACAATAAGATGTTTTTAGAAAAGAAGAAATGGCAGAAAATTGCTGCACAAATAAAGGAACAAACTGGAAACACAGAAATTTAAACAAATGAAGAGGCAATAGGCAAATTGCCTGAAAAAGAATTCAGAATAATGATAGCAAAGATGATCAAATCTTTGAAAATGACATGGAGAAAATGCAAGACGCAATGAAAAAGCCCCTAGTTGAATTGAGGAATAAACACACAAAGAACACAATTACTGAATTTAAAAATACTCTAGAAGGAATCAAGAGTGGGGTATCTGAAGCAGAAAATGGATCAGTGACTTGAAAGATAAAATAGTGGAAACAATTGTGGAAGAGCAGAATAAAGTAAAAAGAGTGCAAAGAACTGAGGATAGTCTCAGAGACCTCTTGGACAATATTACATGCACCAAGATTCAAATTATAGGGGTCCCAGGGAAGAGAGAAAAATAAAGGGTATGAGAAAATGTTAGAGACTATACTTGAAAAATCCCCAACATGGAAAAGGAAAATGTAAATCAAGTCCAAGAGGTGCAAAGAGTCCCATTCGTGATAAACCCAAGAAGAAACACCCCAAGACATATACTAATCAAACTAAGGAATATTAAAAACAAAGAAAGAATATTAAAAGTAGCGAGTTAAAGCAACAAATAATATACAATGGAAACCCCATATGTTTCACAGCTGATCTTTCAACAGAAAATTTTCAGGTCAGAAAGGAATGGCATGATATATTTAAAGCACTGAAAGAGAAAAATCTACAGCCAATATTACTGTACTTGGCAAGGATCTCCTTCAACATTGATGGAGAAATCAAAGCTTTTCAGATGAGCCAAAGGTAAGAGAATTCTTTACCACAAAACCAGCTTTACAACAAATGCTAAGGGACTTATATAGTCAAGAAATAAAAGAGAAGAAAAAAGATCTACAAAATCGAGCCCAAACAATTAAGAAAATGACAATAGGAGCATATATATCAATAAATATTCTAAATATAAATGGATTAAATGTTCCTGGCAGGTGGGTCATAGAGGATCCTGCTGTGATGTATGTCAGAGAGTGTTTTACCTATGTTCTCCTCTAGGAGTTTTATAGTTTCTGGTCTTACATTTAGATCTTTAATCTATTTTGAGTTTATTTTTGTGAATGGTGTTAGAAAGTGCTCTAGTTTCATTCTTTTACAAGTGATTGACCAGTTTTCCCAGCACCACTTGTTAAAGAGATTGTATTTAATCCATTGTATATTCTTGCCTCCTTTGTCAAATATAAGGTGTCCATATGTGCATGGATTTATCTCTGGGCTTTCTATTTTGTTCCATTGATCTATATTTCTGTCTTTGTGCCAGTACCGTACTGTCTTGATGACTATGGTTTTGTAGTAGAGCCTGAAGTCAGGCAGGTTGGTTCCTCCAGTTCCATTCTTCTTTCTCAATATAGTTTTGGCTATTCGAGGTTTTTTTTTTATTTCCATACAAATCGAGAAATTATTTGTTCTAGCTCTGTAAAGAATACCGTGGGTAGCTTGATGGGGACTGCATTGAATCTATAAATTGCTTTGGGTAGTATACTCATTGTCACTAGATTTATTCTGCCAATCCATGAACATGGTATATTTCTCCATCTATTAGTGTCCTCTTTGATTTCTTTCACCAGTGTTTTATAGTTTTGTATATATAGGTCTTTAGTTGCTTTAGGTAGATATATTCCTAAGTATTTTATTCTTTTCATTGCAATGGTGAATGGAATTGTTTCCTTAATTTCTCTTTATATTTTCTCATTATTAGTGTACAGGAATGCAAGGATTTCTGTTTGTTGATTTTATATCCTGCAATTTTACTATATTCATTGATTAGTTGGAAATAAAATAAAAAATAAACAAATGGGACCTAATTAAACTTAAAAGCTTCTGCACAGCAAAATAAACTATAAGCAAGGTTAAAATACAGACTTCAGAATGGGAGAAAATAATAGCAAATGAAGCAACAAACAAGCAACTAATCTGAAAAATATACAAACAACTCCTACAGGTCAATTCCAGAAAAATAAATAACCCACACAAAAAATGGGCTAAAGAACTAAATAGACATGTCTCCAAAGAAGACATACAGATGGCTAACAAACACATGAAAAGATGCTCAACATCACTCATTATTAGAGAAAGGCAAATCAAAACCTCTATAAGGTACCATTTTACACCAGTCAGAATGGCTGCTATCCAAAGTCTACAAGCAATAAATGCTGGAGAGGGTGTGGAGAAAAGGGAACCCTCTTACACTGTTGGTGGGAATGCAAACTAGTACAGTCACTATGGAGAACAGTATGGAGATTTCTCAAAAAAAAAAAAAAAAAAAAAACTGGGAATAGAACTGCCTTATGATCCAGCAATCCCACTGCTGCACATACACACTGAGAAAACCAGAATTGAAAGAGATATATTCAATTTCATTGTTTATATGAAACAGGCTCAATATATTATGTTAATGGAAAAATATAATATGCGCTGTGTATTTAGCAAAATTTTACCCAGTTGGCACAGAATTATGGCACAAATATTCCAACAGGAAACCTAAAACCAGTAGTATAATTTATAATGAGTAACTATCATCTTAGAATATTCTCAGAAAACAATTTCTTATCCAAAATATTGAGGGAAAACAAAGGTACAATAATACAGTAATTCTCAGTATTCATAGGACAACATAGGGTAAACAGTACATTTGAATTCTCTGCTGCCGCTGCTAAGTTGCTTCAGTCATGTCTGACTCTGTGCGACCCCACAGATGCCAGCCCACAAGGCTCCCCAGTCCCTGGGATTCTCCAGGCAAGAACACTGGCGTGGGTTGCCATTTCATTCTCAGTACTACACCCAGTAAGATCATGATGTCTGATCCCACAGTTTCATGGGAAATGTAAGTGGAAAAGATAGAAGCAGTAACAGATTATCTCTTTTGGCTCTTAATTCACTGCAGATGGTGATGGCAGCTATAAAATTAGAAGGCAATTTCTTCCTGGAAGGAAAGTTCTCACAAATTTAGAAAGCATGTTCAAAAGTGAAGATATGACTTGACCAATGGAGGCACTTTGAGTCATATCTATGGTCTTTCCAGTAGACATGGACATGTAAAGATGTGAGAAAACCAAACTGCTCTGCTAGGGATGACGTGTGAGTATCCATTGGAATCCAAGAAAATCAAGCCAAATACAAAAGAAATCAACTCTGAAGAAGCATTAGAATCACTGATACTGAAGATGAGTTCTCAAAGCTTTGACCCCCTGACCAAAGACCTGACTCACTAGAAAAGACCCTGATTCTTAGGAAACAATGAAATCAGGAGGAGACACGGGTAAAAATGAAGGAGAAAGTTGTATAGCTTCATCCATTCAATGGATATGATTTCAGCCAGACCTGGGTGATGCAGACAGACAGAAAGGCCTTGTGTGCTGCAGTCTAAGGGGTCACAGAGAGTCAGACATGGCTTTGTGATTGAATAACAACAAGATTTCAGTTAATAAAATGGATCTTCCAGGGTCTTGGTGGGGGTCTCACAATGTTAGAAGAATAGGAGCACAGTCCACTTTCTCCCACACAAATCCATCAAAGGATCAACTGCACATGGAACACCTTCCAGAAATCAATTTAAATGATGTTGATGGGCCCTAGAAACAGAGAAATGAAAACCCATCTCTTAAAAAGGAGGTAGGACAAAATAAGAGATGTAAGTGAAGAAAAGGTATCAGGGATTGAGACACCCCCTTGGAGAGGGAGTCGTAAAGGAGGAAAGTTAAAACAAGATAGGAAACCCCCACTCATAGGTGTCAGTGGGGGAAATAAAACAGAACTAGGGGAAAAAGGGCACAAACACAGATTATGCCAATAAATACACACTACTAGTCAAGAAGTGGCTCAGATGCTTCTGTCCACTGTCATACATGAGGTCTGGAAGGGAGGCCTGTGATGCACCAAACACAGTATTGTTAGAACCAGGTTTTAGTGCCCTGAGGACAATCTGATGGAGCTAATGTTACAAAGAAATATAAATCATGGGAACGCTAGAGACAGCCATTTTAGACTCACTACAGCTTAGTCATCTGTAATCCTTTCTCTTCAGTTCTGAGAGGGATGCTAACTCCTTGGTGATTATCACTTTCCAGCATTTTGTGAAAGCTTAGAGCATTTAAATAAATTGGGGTGGGTGGAGGGAAAGAATCGGGAGAGACAAAGAGGAGGAGAAAGGAAGAGGAAACATAGACATTTCTCCTGGCATAGGTCTACACCCAGAATCCCAGGTTCCTTGAATGGTTCACAGAAATTGCTAGGTATCTGTGCCAGAAGTGGAAACAGTATGGCATTCAACTCCAGGAGAAGACTCAACTCCAGGAACCCACAGAGGAAGCCAAGTGTGCTGATGTTCAGGAACCAATACTTAGAGGGTCCCCCACAGGTCTGTGAAAGAGCCCTTGGAGACTACAAGTAAAAAGGTTTCCACAAGTATAATCACAGAGTAGATAGTTGGATAGAGTAGAGGAAGGATGATAACTCTATGACCTAATAATTACTGAAATAAGACAATTCTTGCACATCAGACTGTGTCAAGTAAGACTGAAAATAAGTGTTAGTTTGATAATATGGGAAATTACACACACAAAGAAATAGCTGTTAACTGCAATACATTAGTGTCCAAGAAAAGAAAAGATACAAAACTGAAATCTTCATATGTTCAAATAGGGTAAGACACATGTAACTGGAAAAGTTAAGAAAAAGTTCTATAGAGGGTTTAATTACCATGGACCCTTTGTACCCACTACATTTACTATTCTCAGACAATTCCATTATAACTTTAGGGTAAGAGAACTAAATTTAGCCCAATTCATAAACTGAACAGATTCCCTGTGTTTGATCCTTTTCAATTAAAACTATGGGTCCGGTACAGATCAAACTGGATGTCAAGGCTTTTTTTCCTTGGGAATCTTAACTTGCTTTACTACTGTGACAGAGACAGATATGGCTACTTCTCTGTGAATAAAGGCTAGCCAAATGGGAAATGGAATGAATCAAATGCCCCTTTTGACCACTAAACAGGAGGTCCACAGGCAAAAGGCCTCAATCTATTAACTATCTTTGCTTCTGCAACTGCAGTCAATGATACACAGGGCCTGCTTGGTGCTTTCAGGGGCCTCTCACCAAACACAGGCATTTTAATGGTTGGCTTCCTTGAGATGTCCCTGGGCTAGATAAAGACACTCTGAGACAGTGTTCCTTCTGCCTTGGCTCCATGCCTGGAGTGAATGCATACCTCTTCCTCAACTGGAACCAGAAGCCACAGCTCTCCACTGACTAAATTCCATATCTGGTCCAAACTCACATCATAGCTTCTCCATCAACTTCTCCACACCAGGCTTTTGGAGCCAGATTATCTTAGATCAGCACAAGAGAAGCACTTTGGAGAGTTCAGCAGCACAAGGGACCATACCATAACAAAGCCATTCAAATCTGGCTGTATAGTTAATACTGTGATCTTCAAGGCATGAAAACAGATGAAAATTACGTTGCTAAAACACTCTACATATTATATGTATAGTAGAGCTTTCGAACTTACAAATAACATGAAATACCAAAATAGGTTGTTACTTTTCCTCTGTCTCTCTCTCTCTCTCTCTCTCTCTCTCTCTCTCTCACACACACACACACACACTCACACATACTTTTTACATGTTAAGACACATATGAAAAACAGGTAATATATTGTTAAATAACGTCTCAATATTCAAACAAAAATCTACTTCATGTATTTAAAACAAAAACACATAAATTACACATTGATTTCCCAATATTTGATACTATTGAATAATACTATAATTTGAATTTTTTGTTTTTAATAGGGTTTTTAATTTTGTATGAAATACTTGATTCAGACTTACTGAAAGTAGAATTAACAGGGATTTTTTGATCTTCTACTTTTAGATTTGGAGGGTGATGATTCAGAATCAGATGCATTCACAGGGATGAATGCCACTTCCACTAATCCTGGTTGAAGGGGTTCCAGTGATACCTGAATAACAACTCTTGTTTCAGGAGGTAATACTTCTAGATGCTTAGGCTTCTTAATATTTGATGACACTGGGTCTTGTGCTCTCTTTTCCCTTTAAAAGTTAAAAAACTGTAACTGACATTTGAAACACTGGTGAGAACTCTTCCCAGCGCCCTCTATAATGACATATGTATGGTATTGCAGTTTTAAAAATTCGGAGACAAAAGGGGCAAAGTAAATTCTTAGCGTTATCATGGTATGCTCTGAAATGTGCATCCACATCTGCAAAGAATGATGATCTGTAACTGCAAACCTGGCGTACATAGGGCATTTCACCAGGCTTATGATTGTCTTTCATGCACTGTAAGAGAAACTGATCTGCCTGAAAGGACAATTCACAGATTTTACAGACTGTGGAGGGCTCCTGGGAAGTGTGGACACTGTCAGTGTCACACTGCAGCTTGAATGGGGTAGGAAACTGGCAGTGGCAGTGCTGGCAGGTGATGTGGTATTTCCAGCTGTCATCTCTCTGCCTCTCAGGTTCCAAATGATGCTTCATGTGATTCATAAACTTGACATTTTTTTTAAAGAAATTTAAAGCAGCTGAGGCATTTAGAGGCTGTGTAAGTTTTTGGTTCTGGCTGCCCATCTCCTATATGCTGTCCATAGTATAAGTCACAGAGTAACACAATCAGATTGCCCTTTGTGGGTCAAAAATCTTGTTTTGACTTGCTAAACATGTAAAGTCAGTTTTTGTCAGTCCATTTTCCCGTAAAGGACTTATAGGCTTGCAATGAACATTGTCCTTTGGAAAAACTGTTGGACAAGGTTCCCCCTTCTGAACATGGCTTAATGAGATATGAACAGTGTCTGGTTTGCTTTGATGAGTAGTCACTGTATGAAAAAATACCTGAAGGGAACAAAGCTAAAGAATGTTCTCCTATAATTTCATTACTGAGTTTAGGCCTTTGGGGATTTGTGCTATTTGTTTTAGAAGAGGAAAGTCACATTGATACATGAGGACTTTTATCCATATCTCCTGCAGAAACTGCTGTTTCTACTGGATGTTGCAATGAACTTGTGAAGGTAATCAAAGGAGAACATAAATCTGAAAAGCTTTTAGGCACTATTTGTGGTGAAATATTTTTATAATCGCTTTGGACAAAGGCTAAATAATAGTAGGACTATCTTTTGATCTTGATTCAGAGACAAAACTGGCAAGACAGTCTTTGCTTCTGATGTAGGAGTCACATGACTAACAGGCTATAATTTCTGAGCATTATCTTTCCTGAAATGACCATACTTTTTTTTTTTTTTTTTTCCTTGAACAGGAACGTGGGGTAACTCTGTTCAGTATGTTTGAAACAACTGGTTTGGAATATGAGACCATCCCAACAAAGATCACATCAGCATCTTCATTTACATGTTCTACTCCAATCAAGATCAGTTCAGCATCTTCATCATCTACTTGTATGGTTTCTCCCTCGCTTTTCTGTGGTTCTGGCTCTTGTTCTTCACAGAACATACATGGTGGTTCCATATTTTAAATACTTTTTTTTTTTTATTCTTGGAGGATATCGTCACAAGTCCCAGTGCTTCTTTTAAATAACCTGTCACCTATGCATAAATATACCACATATTATTTAAGTACAGAAAAAATGTGCTATTTGTTTATCTTCAAAACTTTAGTTTTAAACACCATTATCTTGCAGATAAAAACACTGAGCATCAAAGAGATTAAATGACAGTTGAAAAACCTATGACTACAAGTCTACATGACTCAAGAATCACAGCTTTGTCCCATGTGGATTTTAATCTCTTCTATTTAAAAAAGAACGAAAGAAAAACAACAACAACAACACTTATCATTAGGTGAAATCACATGTAAAGGGCCCATTAGGTGAAATCACATGTAAATAGTGCTTTTGTATTTTTACAAAAGCACTATTGTACAGTGTTTAGAAACATGGACTTCGGAGTCAAAGAAGGTTAATCTGGAATTCTAAGTTAACCACACACCAGCTGAAACTTTTGGGACAAATTTATAACTTCTAAATGCATTTCCATATCTTAAAAACAAACATGCTTATTTCTTACACTTAAGTTTAACAGCTCTTTTTAAAAAGCATCAGCTATTCAATGGCATCATGTATTGTAGGAAAATGGGGGGAAAAACTTATCTTAAATGCATATTACAATTGATTCACATACACTAATTTCATAAATGTTAATACAGAAAATAGGCAGGAAATTCAAAGTATAAAGTATCTATACATAGTTAACAAACAGCATAATTCAATGTCAAGCACTTAACACACTGCTTGTTAAGGCCCAACACAGGCCTAGGAAATTGAGAATGAACTGTCTTGATAATCTTACCCCAATTCCACACTGATATATTCTTAAGTTCTCCCTCTAATCCTGACTAAACTTAAATCCAACAATGCTTCATCCTTCACTCCACATGTGTCTTCCCCATATAGAAGGTAAAATGAGGCCAGTATTTCTCTAATACCAATATCAGACAGAGACATCACACACAAACACACAACTGATATCCCTTATGAATACAGATGCAAGAGTCCTCAACAAAATACTGGCAAACAAAACCTAATAACATATAAAAAAAATTATATATCGTGATTATGTGGGATTTATGGAGGTATGCAAAGTTGGTTCATTACATGAAAGTCAATCAACATTATGCCATTTTAATACAATAAAGGATAAAAAAACATATCTGCCTGCAGAAAAAACATTTCCCTGAATCTAGCATCTTTTCATAATAGGGGTTAAAAAAAAAAAAAAAAAAAAAAACAAACTTAATAACTAAGAACAGAAGAGAACTTTCTTAATCAAAGAGTACCTGTAAAAGACTCACAGCTAACGTCATACCTAATAATGAAAAACTGAAACTTTCCAAGATTGGGAACAAGACAAGAAAGTCTATTCAACACTTTGGCTCAATATTATACTGGCAGTTCTATAACCAGAGCAATCAGGTAAGAAAAAGGAATGTTTGTTGATGTTGTTGTTTAAAAAATATATAAATAAACAGCCTTCAGAATGGAAAGGAAAAAGTCAAAGTACATTGGAGATAATGTATTTTATATATATAGAAAATTCTGAACAAACCAAAAGTATCCGAATTAATAAAAAGCTTGCAGAACACAAGACAAATATTTTTTTTTAAAATAAATCACATTTCTAAAGATCAACAAATGTTCTTAAAATGAAGTTAAGTAAACACTTGAATCTACAGTAACATTAAAAAGAATACTTAGGAAGTCAGAAAGAGAAAGACAAATATCATATGGTATCACTTACATGTGGAGAGAAGGCAATGGCACCCCACTCCAGTACTCTTGCCTGGAAAATACCATGGATGGAAGAGCCTGTAAGGCTGTAGTCCATGGGGTCGCTGAGGGTAGGACAGGACTGAGCAACTTCTCTTTCACTTTTCACTTTCATGCATTGGAGAAGGAAATGGCAACCCACTGCAGTGTTCTTGCCTGGAAAATTCCAGGGACAGGGGAGCCTGGTGGGCTGGTGTCTATGGGATGGCACAGAGTCGGACATGACTGAAATGACTTAGCAGTAGCACATGTGGACTCTAAAATATACAAATGAACTTGTCTATGAAACAGAAACAGGTCCACAGACATAGAGAGGAGACTATGGGATTACCAAGAGGGAAAGGGTGGGGGAGGCATAGATTGGGAGCTGGTGTTTAGCAGATGCAGACTATAATGTTAATATAAAAAGGAGTTAAACAATAACCTACTGTATAGCACAAAGAAGATATTTATAGTTTGTGATAAAAAAACAATAACAAAAAAGGGTAAGAAAAAATAGTGCCTCAATGTATGTGTTTACATATGAAAGAAAAGATAGGTAAAAGGAAGGAAAGGAAAGGCAAAAGGAAGGAAAGGAAAGGACAACTCTTGGCAAGCACGTACACAAAGTGGATCCCTGTTTCCAATGGATAGATTTTTTAATATGCCGAAACTGCCACAGAAAACAGTATAAAGTCTGCTCAAAAAGGTAAAAATAGAACTACCACATGATTCAGCAATTCCACTTCTGGATATAAATTCAAAAGATCATGGGGTCTTGA
>CAKXYN010000626.1:0-40810 GCA_935064755.1 Tragelaphus eurycerus | reverse complement strand
GACTGTTGCCCACCAGGATCCACTGTCCATGGGATTCTCCAGGCATGCATACCAGAGTGGGTTGCCATTCCCTTCTTCAAGTGAATCTTCCTAACCCAGGGATCACAACTGCATCTCTTGCATTGGCAGGTGGGCTCTTTGTCACTAGGGCCAGCTGGGAAGCCCCTTATCTGGTATCCTTTGGTCCTTTTCACTCAAGAGTACATTGATGGAGCTAAGATGGTGGAGGAATAGGATGGGGAGAACACTTTCTCCACCACAAATTCATCAAAAGAACACTTAAACACTGAGTAAATTTCACAAAACAACTTCTGAAAGCCAGCAGAGGACATCAGACACCCAGAAAAGCAACTCATTACCTTCTAAAGGAGGTAGGAAAAAATATAAAAGATAAAATAGAGACAAAGAGGGAGGGATGAACCTCTTTCCAGGAAAGGGAGTCTTAAAAAGAGAAGTTTCCAAACACCAGGAAACATTTTCACTGCCGAGTCTGTGCCGAGCCTGGGAAGCACGGAGGGCAACATAACAGGGAGGAAAATAAATAAACAATTAAAACCCACAGACTATGAGCCCTACGATAACTTCCCCATCAGAGAAGCAGCGCAAACGCCTGCATCCGCCATTAGCAAGTGGGGGCTGTGCAGGGAGGCGCAGAGCGGGCTGCATCACGGGCTGCATCTCTAGAGTAAGGACTGGCCTGAATATCCCGAGTACTACCTGAGCGAAATAATTTGGGCTAGCAAACCAGACTGTGGGACACCTACCACACGAAAAGCCAGCCCTAACCTACGACACCGCCAGGCCTGTGCACAGAACAAAGGACTGTACAGAGATAGCCGGCTGCAGACCGTTCCCCTCCGGTGACAGGCAGCCAGAGCCAGAGGGAGGCAATCACAGCCCCAGAGAGACATTATCCACAAAACTGTAAGCAGGCTTCTTTGCTAACTAAGACTTCTTGGGGCTCTGGTCGGCCAACATCCACCTAAGAAAGTGCACCGGTTTTACATCTAGAAAACCGAGTGGCAGGGAGGCGATAAGTTGCAGAAGCCGTGCTTGTTAAACACCTCATTACCTGCACTGCTGGAATCTGTGAAGGGTACAAAAGGCAGGCCCAACCGAGCCTGGGCCTCTGAGGACTACCCGAGTGCCTGACTTGAGCGGCTTAGACCTGGGAGGGGCAAGCAGCCCAGGGCCGGTCGCTGATGGTTCCGGTGGGGAAACAGAGCCTGAGCAGAGTGGGCAGGGAGGCTACACGTGCCGTGAGTGGGGGCAGGCCCAGTGTGGCTGAGCCACTGAGTGCACATGCCAGTGTTATTTATTTGCAGCGTCCCTCCCTCCCTCCCCACAGCGCGACTGAACAAGTGAGCCTAAAAAAAAAAAAAAGGATGTCCACCACCACCCTCTTTGTATCAGGGCGGAAATCAGACACTGAGAGACCAGCAAACAGAAGAAGCTATAACAGAGGGAACCGCCGTGGAAGCAACAGGTAATAAATTAAAACCCCGTGGTTAGTACCAACTACATAGAAAGGGTCCTATAGACCTTGAGAAATTTAAGCCAGAACAAGGAACTAGCGGAAAATGAACTGAACCCACAATACCCACAATAATAACAAAGAAAGTCTTATATATATTTTTACTATTTTTACCATCATTTTTTCTTTCTTTCTTTTTGTTTTTTTAAAGGAAAAAAATTAAAAAAAATTTTTTTTTTTAATCCTCTAGTACTCCTTTAATTTTCACTTTTAGAACCTACTATTACTTTGTAAAAAAATAAATAAATAAAAATAAATAAACAAATAAAAGACCCTTTTTTAAAAAAAAAAACAATCAAACTTCATATATATTTTTTATGTTTTGTGACCCCCTTTTTTTTTCTTTCTTTTTTTCTTTTCTTTAACATTGTATTTTTGAAACTCCAAACTCTGCTCTAGATTCATAAGTTTAGCTTATTGGTAATTGTTATCAATTTTGTACCTATTTTTTTTTTTTTATAACTTTTGTGACTTTTTTTCCCCTCCCTCTTTCTATCTCTTCATCTTTTCTTTGACATTGTATTCCTGAAATTCCAAACTCTAATCTAGATCTTTAATTTATGCTTTCTGGTATATGTAATCAATTTGTGCCTATATCTTCTTTATAATTTTTGTGACTTTGTTTGTTTTTGGTTTTGTTTTTATTTTCTTTCTTTCTTTCTTTTTCTTTCTATCTTTTTTTTTTTCTTCTTTTCTTTAACATTGTATTTTTGAAACTCCAAACTCTACTCTAGATTTTTGACTTTTGCTTTTTGATATTGGTTATCATTTTGTACCTATATTTTCTTTATAACTTTTTTGACTCTTTTTTATTCTTCTTTCTTTTTCTCTCTTTATTTTCCTTCTTCTTTTCTTTAACACTGTATTTTTGAAACTCCCAACTCTACTCTAGATTTTTAATTTTTGCTTTTAGGTATATGTTACCAATTCTGTACCTTTAAGAACCTTATCTTCAGTACCCACTATTTTACTAGGGAGCGAGATTACTGGCTTGACTGTACTCTCCACCTCTGGACTCTCCTTTTTCTCCACCAGTTCGCCTGTGTCTCCTCCCTAACCCCTCTCTACTCTATCCAACTCTGTGAATTTCTGAGTGTTCCAAATAAAGGAAAACACTTAGGGAACTGATTACTGACTGGATCTGTCTCTCTCCTTTTCATTCCCTCCTTTTATCCTCCTGACCACCTCTATCTCCTTCCTCCCTCTTCTCTTCTCTGTATAACTCCGTGAACATCTCTGAGCGGTCCAGTTGTGGAGTGCAGTATAGAAGGAGAAGTTTTGAGACTACTGCAAAAATAAGACCGATAACTGGAAGCAGGAGGCTTAAGTCTAAACCCTGATTCCACGGAACATTAATTGACAGGAGCTCATCAAATGCCTCCATACCTACACTGAAACCAAGCATCACACAAGGGCCAACAAGTTCCACAGCAAGACATACCAAGCAAATTCTCCAGAAACACAGGAACACAGCCCTGAGCTCCAATATACAGGATACCCAAAGTCACCCCCAAATCATAGACATCTCATAACTCATTACTAGACACTCCATTGCACTCCAGAGAGAAGAAATCCAGCTCCATCCACCAGAACACCGACACAAGCCTCCATAACCAAGAAACCTTGACAAGCCACCTGTACAAACCCACACACAGTGAGGAAACACCACAATAAAGAGAACTCTGCAAACTGCCAGAATACAGTAAGGACACCCCATACTCAGGAATTTAAACAAGATGAAGAGACAGAAGAATAACCAGCAGATAAAGGAACAGGATAAATGCCCACCAAATCAAACAAAAGAGGAAGAAATAGCGCTTCTCTCTGATAAAGAATTCCAAATAATGATAGTGAAATTAATCCAAAATCTGGAAATCAAAATGTAATCACAGATAAATAGCCTGGAGAAAAGCATTGAGAAGATGCAAGAAAGGTTTAACAAAGACCTAGAAGAAATAAAAAAGAGTCAATATATAATGAATAATGCGATAAACGAGATCAAAAACACTCTGGAGGCAACAAATAGTAGAATAACAGAGGCAGAAGATAGAATTAGTGAATTAGAAGATATAATAGTAGAAATAAATGAATCAGAGGAGAAAAAAATAAAAACGAATTAAAAGAAATGAGGACAATCTCAGAGACCTCCAGGACAATATTAAGTGTTACAACATTCAAATCATAGGAGTCCCAGAAGAAGACAAAAAGAAAGACCATGAGAAAATACTAGAGGAGATAATAGTTGAAAACTTCCCTAAAATGGGGAAGGAAATAATCACTCAACTCCAAGAAACCCAGAGAGTCCCAAACAGAACAAACCCAAGGCGAAACACCCCAAGACACATATTAATCAAGTTAACAAAGATCAAACACAAAGAACAAATATTAAAAGCAGCAAGGGAAAAACAACAAATAACACACAAGGGAAGTCCCATAAGGATAACAGCTGATCTTTCAATAGAAACTCTCCAAGCCAGGAGGGAATGGTAAGACATACTCAAAGTGATGAAAGAAAAAAACCTACAGCTCAAATTATTGTACCCAGCAAGGATCTCATTCAAATATGAAGGAGAAATCAAAACCTTTACAGACAAGCAAAAGCTGAGAGAATTCAGCACCACCAAACCAGCTCTCCAACAAATACTAAAGGACATTTTCTAGACAGGAAACACAAAAAGGATATATAAATTCAAACTGAAAACAACAAAGTAAATGGCAACGGGATCATATTTATCATTAATTACCTTAAATGTAAATGGGTTGAATGCCCCAACAAAAAGACAGAGACTGGCTGAATGGATACAAAAACAAGACCCCTACATATGTTGTCTACAAGAAACCCACCTCAAAACAGGGGACACATACGACTGAAAGTCAAGGGCTGGAAAAAGATTTTCCATGCAAATAGAGACAAAAAGAAAGCAGGAGTAGCAATACTCATATCAGATAAAATAGACTTTAAAACAAAGGATGTGAAAAGAGACAAAGAAGGTCACTACCTAATGATCAAAGGATCAATCCAAGAAGAAGATATAACAATTATAAATATATATGCACCCAACTTAGGAGCACCGCAATATATAAGACAAATACTAACAAGTATGAAAGGAGAAATCAACAATAACACAATAATAGTGGGAGACTTTAATACCCCACTCACACCAATGGATAGATCAACTAAACAGAAAATTAACAAGGAAACACAAACTTTAAACGATACAATAGACCAGCTAGAACTAATTGATATCTATAGGACATTTCATCCAAAAACAGTGAATTTCACCTTTTTCTCAAGTGCACACGGAACCTTCTCCAGGATAGACCACATCCTGGGCCATAAATCTAGCCTTGGTAAGTTCAGAAAAATTGAAATCATTCCAAGCATTTTTTCTGACCACAATGCAGTAAGAGTAACTCTCAATAACAGGAGAAAAACTATTAAAAAGTCCAACATATGGAGGCTGAACAACACACTCCTGAATAACCAACAAATCACAGAAGAAATCAAAAAAGAAATCAAATTCTGCATAGAAACGAATGAAAATGAAAACACAACAACCCAAAACCTGTGGGACACTGTAAAAGCAGTCCTAAGGGGAAAGTTCATAGCAATACAGGCATACCTCAAGAAACAAGAAAAAAGCCAAATAAATAACCTAACTCTACACCTAAAGCAACTGGAAAAGGAAGAAATGAAGCACCCCAAGGTTAGTAGAAGGAAAGAAATCCTAAAAATTAGGGCAGAAATAAATGCAAAAAAACAAAAGAGACCATAGCAAAAATCAACAAAGCCAAAAGCTGGTTCTTTGAAAGGGTAAATAAAATTGACAAACCACTAGCCAGACTCATCAAGAAACAAAGGGAGAAAAATCAAATCAATAAAATTACAAATGAAAATGCAGAGATCACAACAGACAGCACAGAAATACAAAGGATCATGAGACTACTATCAGCAATTATATGGCAATAAAATGGACAATGTGGAAGAAATGGACAAATTCTTAGAAAAGTACAACTTCCCAAAACTGGATCAGGAAGAAATAGAAAATCTTAACAGACCCATCACAAGCACGGAAATTGAAACTGTAATCAGGAATCTTCCAGCAAACAAAAGCCCAGGTCCAGACGGCTTCACAGCTGAATTCTACCAAAAATTTAGAGAAGAGCTAACACCTATCCTACTCAAACTGTTCCAGAAAATTGCAGAGGAAGGCAAACTTCCAAACTCATTCTATGAGGCCACCATCACCCTAATACCAAAACCGGACAAAGATGCCACAAAAAAAGAAAACAACAGGCCAATATCACTGATGAACATAGATGCAAAAATCCTTAACAAAATTCTAGCAATCAGAATCCAACAACACATTAAAAAGATCATACACCATGACCAAGTGGGCTTTATCCCAGAAATGCAAGGATTCTTCAATATCTGCAAATCAATCAACGTTATACACCACATTAACAAATTGAAAAATAAAAACCATATGATTATCTCAATAGATGCAGAGAAAGCCTTTGACAACATTCAACATCCATTTATGATAAAAACTTGCCAGAAAGCAGGAATAGAAGGAACATACCTCAACATAATAAAAGCTATATATGACAAACCCACAGCAAACATTATCCTCAATGGTGAAAAATAGAAAGCATTTCTTCTAAAGTCAGGAACAAGACAAGGGTGCCCACTTTCACCATTACTATTCAACATAGTTTTGGAAGTTTTGGCCACAGTAATTAGAGCAGAACAAAATAAAAGGAATCCAAATTGGAAAAGAAGAAGTAAAACTCTCACTATTTGCAGATGACATGATTCTCTACGTAGAAAACCCTAAAGACTCCACCAGAAAATTACTAGAACTAATCAATGAATATAGTAAAGTTGCAGGATATAAAATCAACACACAGAAATCCCTTGCATTCCTGTACACTAATAATGAGAAAATAGAAAGAGAAATTAAGGAAACAATTCCATTCACCATTGCAATGAAAACAATAAAATACTTAGGAATATATCTTCCTAAAGAAACTAAAGACCTATATATAGAAAACTATAAACACTGGTGAAAGAAATCAAAGAGGACACTAATAGATGGAGAAATATACCATGTTCATGGATTGGTTGAATCAATATAGTGAAAATGAGTATACTACCCAAAGCAATTTATAGATTCAATGCAATCCCCATCAAGCTACCAACGGTATTATTCACAGAGCTAGAACAAATAATTTCTCAATTTGTATGGAAATACAAAAAACCTCAAATAGCCAAAGCTATCTTGAGAAAGAAGAATGGAACTGGAGGAATCAACCTGCCTGACTTCAGGCTCTACTACAAAGCCACAGTCATCAAGACAGTATGGTACTGGCACAAAGACAGAAATATAGATCAATGGAACAAAATAGAAAGCCCAGAGATAAATCCATGCACATATGGACACCTTATCTTTGACAAAGGAGACAAGAATATACAATGGAGAAAAGACAATCTCTTTAACAAGTGGTGCTGGGAAAACTGGTCAACCACTTGTAAAAGAATGAAACTAGAACACTTTCTAACACCATACACAAAAATAAACTCAAAATGGATTAAAGAGCTAAATGTAAGACCAGAAACCATTAAATTCCTCGAGGAAAACATAGGCAAAACACTCTCTGACATACATCACAGCAGGATCCTCTATGACACACCTCTCAGAATATTGGAAATAAAATCAAAAATAAACAAATGGGACCTAATTAAACTTAAAAAGCTTTTGCACAACAAAGGAAACTATAAGCAAGGTGAAAAGACAGCCTTCAGAATGGGAGAAAATAATAGCAAATGAAGGAACAGACAAACAACTAATCTCAAAATTATACAAGCAACTCCTACAGATCAATTCCAGAAAAATAAATGACCCAATCAAAAAATGGGGCAAAGAACTAAATAGACATTTCTCCAAAGAAGACATACAGATGGCTCACACATGAAAAGATGCTCAACATCACTCATTATCAGAGAAATGCAAATCAAAACCACTCTGAGGTACCATTTCATGCCAGTCAGAATGGCTGCGATTCAAAAGTCCACAAGCAATAAATGCTGGAGAGGGTGTGGAGAAAAGGTAACCCTCTTACACTGTTGGTGGGAATGCAAACTAGTACAGCCACTATGGAGAACAGTATGGAGATTCCTCAAAAAACTGGGAATAGAACTGCCTTATGATCCAGCAATCCCACTGCTGGGCATACACACTGAGAAAACCAGAATTGAAAGACACACGTGTACCCCAATGTTCATAGCAGCACAGTTTACAATAGCCAGGACTTGGAAGCAACCTAGATATCTATCCGCAGATGAATGGATTAGCAAGCTGTGGTACATATACACAATGGAGTATTACTCAGCCATTAAAAATAATACATTTGAATCAGTTCTAATGAGGAGGATGGAACTGGAGCCTATTATACAGAGTGAAGTAATCCAGAAAGAAAAACACAAATACAGTATACTAACGCATATATATGGAATTTAGAAAGTTGGTAACAATAACCCTGTTTACGGGACAGCAAAAGAGACACTGATGTATAGAACAGTCTTTTGGACTCTGGGAGAGGGAGAGGGTGGGATGATTTCGGAGAACAGCATTGAAATATGTATAATATCATATCTGAAATGAGTCCCCAGTCCAGGTACTATGCCTGATAACAGATACCTGGGGCTGGTGCACTGGGACAACCCAGAGGGATGGTATGGGGAGGGAGGAGGGAAGAGGGTTCAGGATGGGGAACACATGTATACTTGTGGCAGATTCATTTTGATGAATGGCAAAAGCAATACAATATTGTAAAGTTAAGCAAAATAAAATTTAAATAAATAAATAAATAAATAACTCCTGCTTAAAAAAAAAAAAAAAAGAATACATTGATCAATTACCTGGATTAAGAAATACTCTATCCCATAAAGTCTCACCTGATTGTGGTCTATGCAAGAGCTTGCTTAGGATGGATCAATTCTCTCTGTAAATGGTAGCAAAAAAAAAAAAAAAAAAAAAATATTGAGAGTGAAAAAAGATCATTTAAATTTCCAAAATTCATTTTTAATTGTAAAAGGTGTATGTGTTTGGGTTATTGTTGTTCAGTCAATCAGTCCTATCCAACTCTTTGTGACCCATGGTCTGAGGGTGTTTATTATGAAAGGACAAGTGGACAGATGCAGAGACATGAAATAAAGATGAAAAAATGTAATGAATAATTTTCTATCAGAATTCAATGTTTAATGATATATCTCCAAAAGATTCACCAAACCACAGAGCCATAAGCAGAAGTAAGAATCAATGTGGAAACCCTGACTTCCTGCAACCCTCTTCCTTTACAACAGGAAAACACTTGGACCATGTGTCCATAGATGAAACATCCTCAAATTAGGCCCAGGCCCAGTTGAACATCTCTGCTAGGATAAAAGTACTTTCTTTCCAGCTGAAGTTTTCAAACTCTTTCTCTCATATTGCCTGCCCCGGTTCAGGTGTGCCACCAGACACTGATTCTACTTAGAATTCCAAAAACTCCTTTCCCATCATGAAGCTTCTGTACCTTCTCTTCCTCTTACTTGTATGTCTTATCCAGACAACATCGTGTAAGTGGCAGAAGTTATCCTGGCGGAGAGATGGGGGACCAGCCAGACTCGATGGCATTGTTGCCACCAAAATCTTGGTTTTCTCTGCCCATTGGAGCCACATAAAATTTGCAGAGACAGAGTTTGGGGCAAACAGAAAGACGGCTTTAACCCTTAAACTGGCAGAAGGGAGAACACGATACGTTCCTGCCTCAAGGAGCCTGTGTCCCCTCCATCGGGAATCCAGGGGATCAAACAGTTGGGGCTCACTGTAAGGGGCTGGAGATACAGGACAAAAGGTGTAGGGGTCCTGAATTCTCTCTTTTTGCACTGTTTGGAATCAGTCACTAGGCCAGTGTTAGGTAGCTAGGTATTTGGGTCTGGCAGTTGGTCCCAGTGGTTGGGTCCATTGTCCTTTGGGGATTTCCTGGTGACTTTCTTCCTGTAATACAAAAAGGGAAAAGTGAACCACCATGGGGTGGCTTCAAAAAAGAGTGCACCATAAAGTTAAGCATCAACATGAGGTTAAAATAGAGCAAAGAGTAGTACCAAACAGCAAGGGGAGGTTTATGATGCCATAAATTTAAGTAGCAGGACATGGCTAGAATAAGTTAAAGAATCATAGATGCAGAGTGTGGCTCCTGCACAGTTAGAGGGCAACAGGTACAGATGTAGTTTGCATAATAGGTTAGACTTCTGAAAAGAAGAAAGTTAGTTATCAATGCAGACTGTTGATTGTTAGCAAAGTAATGCTCAAAATCCTCCAAGCTAGGCTTCAACAATATATGAACTGAGAGCTTCCATATGTACAAGCTAGATTTAGAAAAGGCAGAGGAACCAGAGATCAAATAGCTAGCATCTATCTGTTGGACCATAGAAAAAGCAAGACATTTCTAGAAAACATCTACTTCTGCTTCATTGACTATGCTAAGGCCTTTGACTGTGTGGATCACAATAAACTGTGGAAAATTCTGAAGGAGATGGACCACCGGACCTGCCTCCTGCAAAACCTGTATGCAGCTCAAGAAGCAACAGTTAGAACCAGACATGGACAAACAGATTGTTTCCAACTGGGAAAGTAGTAAGTCAAGGCTGTATATTGTCACCCTGCTTATTTAACTTCTGTGCAGAGTTCATCATGAGAAATGCCAGGCTGGATGAAACACAAGCTGGATCAGGATTGCTGGGAGAAATATCAATAACCTCAGATTGCAGATGATACCACCCTTAGGCAGAAAGTGAGGAGGAGCTAAAGAGCCTCTTGATGAAGGTGAAAGCGGAGAGTGGAAAAAGCTGACTTAAAACTTGACATTCAAGAAACTAAGATCATGGCATCTGATACCATCATTTCATGGCAAGTAGATGGGGAAACAGTGGAAGCAATAGATGACTTTATTTTTTAGGCTCCAAAATCACTGCAGACTGTGACTGAAGCCATGAAATTAAAAGACGCTTGTTCTTTGTAAGAAAAGCTATGACCAACCTAGAAAGTTTATTAAAAAGTAGAGACAATACTTTGCTAACAAATGTCCATCTAGTCAAAGCTATGGTTTTTCCTGTAGTCATGTATGGATGTGAGAGTTGGACTATAAAGAAAGCTGAGCAATGAAGGATTGATGCCATTAAACTGTGATGTTGGAGAAGGCTCTTGAGAGTCCCTTAGACTGTAAGGAGATCCAATCAGTCCATCCTAAAGGAAATTAGTCCTGAATTTTCATTGGAAGGACTGATGCTGAAACTGAAACTCCAATACCTTGGCTACCTGTTGGGAAGAAGTAACTCATTTGAAAAGACCCTGATGCTGGGAAAGATTGAAGGTGGGAGGAGAAGGGGATGACAGAAGATGAGATGGTTGGATGGCATCACTGACTTGACAGACATGAGTTTGAGTAACCTCTGGGATTTGTTAATGGACAGGAAGGCCTGGCATGCTGCAGTCCTTGGGGTCACAAAGAGTCAGATATGACTGGGCAACTGAACTGAACTGTAGCATATGAGATCTTAGTTCCGTGACCAGGGATGAACCCATGCCCCTTGCATTGGCAGCTGGAGTTTTAAACACTGGACCATAAGGAGAGTCCCTGCTTTTAGTTTTTGTAGCTGCAGTAGACAGGGGCAAGAGGTAGAGAGGGTTTGGGTCTCACCTCTGAGTAAGCATGACAAATGAGACCCAGGACCCAGTGGAAAGGCTGGCCTTGGACCAGAGCATGAGCCCATTGGGTTCATGAGTGTCATGGGAAAGCCCTCATCTTCCCAGTCCTAAAATGACATGAGCATTTCTCTCATGCAGTCATCCAACATGACACCCAGAAATGTTATGGCAATAAAACATCAACAGACACAAGAATGCAACTTAAAATTAAGTAGAAATTAAAAACCGAAATCTCAACAAAGAATATGATAAAAATTTAATATAAACAGTACTACCGAACCACACTTAATGGCAGATAAACGTTTCATGGTAATAAAACAAACTAAAAATAAAGGATAAAAGGGATACAAGATATATGAGGTGTAAGACTGAGTCCCAAATACAACCTTTGAGATGAAGAAGAGTTGGCAGATGCACCATGGGCATTTCTGTGAAAAAAGAAATATAAAGTTGAGTAAAATATTGACAGCTGTTTTCATATTTTTCCTCCAGTAGACACACACAGGTTTGTCTCTTGAGCTGCTAATTTTAGGCTCAAGGCATGATTTTAAGCTACTGCTGTATTGATTTCCTGTTGCAGCTGTAGCAAATTGCCACAAGCTACGTGGCTTAAAGGAACACATATTGTTATTGTGGTTCTGAGGATCCAAAGTCCCAAATGGATCTCACTGGCTTCAAATCACGGTGTCAGCAGGATGCCGTTCCTTCTGGAGGCTTCCTTCCTTCTCACGCTTAGAAGCTGCCTGCCGTCCTTGGCTTATGGCCTCTCCACATCAGTGTGAGCTGATGAGAGGCTGAATTAGCCTCTCAGTGTGCATCTCTGACACTGGTCTGCGTCCCTCCTCCACGTCTAAGGCTCCTTGTAATGAGACGACATTGGGCACAGCCAGATACTCCACGTCATTTCCCTATCTTAAGGCCAAAAGATTAGGTGCCTTAATTCACCTGTGCTGTAATTCTCACTTGTCCTGTGTCTGCCCTTTCAGGATACTGAAACAGAAACACCATAGGCCCGGTGGCTCTTTTTTTGCACTTTGTTTTTAACTGAAGGATGATTGCTTTACAGAATTTCATGGTTTTCTGTCGTAGAAAAACAAGAATCATCCATGGGTTTACTCATGTCCCCTCCCTCTCGAGCTTCATCCCATCTCCTTCCCCATCCCAGAATTCTAGCTGGTCTCAGAGCCCCTGTTTGAGTTTCCTGAGTCACACAGCAAATCCATGCTGGCTATCTATTCTACATGTGGTATTGTAATAGGTGGCTTACTAACAACAGACACTTACTTCTCAGTTTTGGAGGCTGGGAGCTCCACGATCAAGACAGATTAGGTGGCTGGTGGACAGTGGTCTCCCTGTGTCCTCAGAGGGCACAAGGGGTGAGCCATCTCTCTGGGGTCTCTTTCATAAAGGCCCTCATTCCACCCAGCAGAGTCCCACCCTTATGACCAAATCACCTCCCAAAGGGCCTGTCTCCTAACACCATCCCCTTGGTGACCTCAGCTTGCACTGAGGGAAGAGTTAGTACAAAGACCAGAGAGCTGCTCACACGTACAGCATGCACCAGCAAGGCTCTTGGTTTAACTAGCAAACCCTCTGAAGAAACTGCAAGCAGGCTGGGGTCAGCATGCTCACCCCGCCCCCTGTGGTCTCTGTGTTCTGTGCTGTGTTGTCTTCATTGAATTGTGCTTTCCACAGGACTTGTTTCTCCACAGCATCAGTTGCATCATATCATGTACACAAAGAGAGACATGCTTTGTCCATGTCAACTCTGTCATTCAGTTGATGACAATTTGTGAAGCAATGTCTCATCTCAATGCCCAGCACTTACAGGAATAGGACAAGTCCATGCCTATAGAGATCTTATAGCCCAAAAGGGAATCAGAAGTGTGTCCACGTGCACACAAGGCAGGAGTAAGAAGCACAAACCAAATGGAAGTGAGGGCTGCAGGGGGACAGAGGAGGGGGGTTTCCTCCTGGAGCAGGGGCTGGGTCTTTCCTACGGGACTGGTGTGCTGGTGATTCTGGACCCCTGGGGTGCATGTTTGAGGGGAGACACCGGGCAGGACAGAGTCCCCTGGGCTGGGAAGCAGGAAGGACAGCAGATAGAGGGGTTGGGGAAGGTCAGGCCCCCAAGGAACAGGGGCCACCCCCCTGGGAGCACAGAGCACCCCACCACGACTCCCCAATGATTCATGTGGGGAGCTCAGAGAGCATCCTCAGGGATTTTGGAATTCGCTGGGATCAGACACCATACAACAACCTCAATGACCAGTGGGCAAGATTCTATAATTTTGAACAAAATTTATTCTGGTTTAAAAATTTTAGCCGTTCTGTCAAAGGGCATAGTTTCTAACTCCGCATCAGATCTGGCCGTGCCTTGGCCTTCTTTTACCAACTCCTGCAGCATTTTTCTCCGAGGCCAAAACAGGTGCCAATCTCTCTCATGCCTGCAGGGCACCATAACGGCACACAGATGCCTATATTTATACGGCAGCTTACAGGATCTCTTATTTCTTGAGTAAATCCTAAAAAGATAAGGAAGAGGGAAAAACGTGTCAGCAGGAAAGCAGCATCTCGAGAAGGCCAGCTGTGTCCCCTCTGAGCGAGGCCCTGGGGCTTTCTGTGCTGAGATGCGGACACGGCCTCTTGAAAACAAGATATGAGTCCAGGACCCCTTGGACCAGCTTGCAGACAGATGCTGACCCTGCCAAGGCTCTGGTGGACCCTCACGTTTCCAGAACCAGAGGCTGAGGGACTGGGGCTTGAGGACCCCGGATGTGTGCGGGGTCAGCTCCACCACGAAGGCAAAAACCGGGAAGCTCTGCTACATCCACCTTCCCGCCAGGAGTCAGAAGCGGCCCGCGGGGGTCTATTTTCACCATTCAGCTTTCTGACTCATGGAGTCAGTCAAGTAGTGGAGCTGAGATAGGAGGAAAAGATGCAGCTGAAAGTGTAAGAACTGTTTAAAGAGAACTTACTCTCAAAGTAACTTACAGCTGACAGTGACAATGGTTCAGAAAAAAAAAATTTTGCATCATCGTCTCTGCTGACTCAGAACGCTCTCAGCGCTGGTGCCAGCCAGCCCCTCCCCTTTCTCCCTTTGTGGTTTCCTCCTGACTAGCCGTCTTCCCGTCTTCCTCACACACCTTTTTCTCTTTTGGCCACAAGGCACCTCTGGTCCCTCTCTAGTTTCTGCCCCAGGGATTGAACCCGGGGCCCGGGCACTGAGAGGCCACATTCCTTACACCCCTGTCCTCACTTCCTGCCACTGTGCTAAGAGTTGGGTTACAGTCATAAACAACACTGATCAGACAAGGGCTTTTCAACTTGATTTTGACATCTAATCAGTTGTCTCAGGTCTCAGTCTCCACTGCGTCTCCCTCCCTCCCTCACTCCCTGCCTCCCTCCTTCCTTCCTACAAATTTTCATCCTATTTCCAGAAATATCAAGGGTGAGATGAAACTCAAACAGCTGATCCTGCACACTGCTTTAGATGTGCTGCCTCCCAGCTGTGGAGCGAGGGTCGCATCGTCAGTGACGTGTCCTGGAGGACCTTCCTGCTGAGGAGACTCAGCACGGAGCGCCCCAAGGGCAGCTCCCCAAGCCCAGGCTCGGCCTGACTCTCCTCTGGACTTGTCTGGTCACCCAGAGCCACCACCCTTCAAATAGAAAGATTTATAAAGTGACATTCTGTCATGGGACAAAATCAAATTTCTTGCTTTTATGAAAAACAAAAAAAGGAGAGTCACTTAACAGAGGCATCTTCTGTTTCCTCCTCATGAAACCAATGAGGAGACAGGCTCAGAAGCTTTGACTCGCTAGAGTGGTTTAGAAACAGCCAGGAATTTTGCAGGGCATTCTCAGCCCCCTCTCCCTACTAAGGACACAGCAATGGCTTCTCAGAAGCATCTAATACAATGGGTTTATTCTGACCACGTGTAGATGAGGGTAGCAGGACAGAAGGAGATAGAAACAGGAGAGAGAGCCCGCGGCTCCCCCCAGGGCTCCCACGAGCTCACCTGACCCAGTAGACAAAACCAGGAAGAAGAGCACGAGGAGCAGGTGATGGAGCTTCATGCTGGCGTTCTGAGCTCTGCGGCTGACGCTGGAGAAGAGGTTGTTCTTGCCCCTTTATAAAGGTCCCAGGTTCCGGGCAGAAATTCCACGATGGCTGTGGATTTGGTTATTAGGAACTGGTTAACTGAGCCTCTCCCCTGTGTGTCATGGAGTGGCCTTTATAGCAAAAAGCAGGGGCAGTCACTCATATGCTAATAAGGAAACCCCAGAAAAAGCTTTCCTGCTGCCCTTTTAACCACAAACTTCTCCCTGGCAGTCAGTTCAGCTGATGGGCAGGGTGTGGCAAGGGGCACAGACTTGCCTGTTTCCCCTGGCAGGGGCACAGTCTTCTTGCTGAACTTTCGCTTATCCGCTCCCCAGCCCCAGCACCACCCTCACCCTTCCAGGGCTTTGAATCTGCCCACTGTTTTCCTGTGCAGAAGGAAATGGCACCCCACTCCAGTACTCTTGCCTGGAAAATTCCATGAATGGAGGAGCTTGGTGTGCTACAGTTGATGGGGTTGCAGAGAGTCAGACATTACTGGAGACTTCACTTTCTTTATTTCCCCACATCAGTCTCTGCTCCCCACATCAGCTAGCCTGTTACGGGATGGCAGCAACAGTTGCCACCAAAATCTTGGTTTTCATTGCCCACCAGAGATGAATAAAAATTGTGGAGACAGAGTTTGGAGGAGACAGAAAGATGGCTTTAATCATTAAGTCGGCAGAAGGGAGAACACAATAGGTTCCTGCCTCAAGGAGCCTGTCTCCCCTCCATCGGGAATCCAGGGGATCATCAATCAGGGCTTGGAGATATGGGACAAAAGGTGTAGAGGTCCTGAATTCTCTCTTTTGCACTGTTGGGAAACAGTCACTAGGCCTGTGTCAAGTAGCTAGGTATTTGGGTCTGGCAGTTGGTCCCTGTGGTTGGGTCCATTGTCCTTTGGGGATTTCCTGGTGACTTTCTTCCTGTAATCCAAAAGGGAGAAAGGAAACCACTAAGGGGTGGCTTCCAAAGAGAGTGTACCATAAAGTGAAGCATCAACATGAGGTAACATAGAGCAAAGGAAGGGAAAACAAACTACAAGGGGAGGCTTATGATTCAATAAAGTTAAGCATCAGAATGTGGCTAGAATAAGTTAAAGGATAATAGATGCAGAATGTGGCTCCTGCAAAAATGGAAGGCCACAGATGTCAGGTGTATTTCGAATAATAAGTTTGTCCTCTTCAAAGAAGAAACTTGGTTATCAAGTTTAGGTTAGGAGCAGTTAAAGTGGAGAAAGACACAAAAGGGAAAAAAAGAAAGAAAGAGGGGGAAAAGAACTTTATTAATTCTCTGCAACACAATCACACACCAGTCTCATGAAATCTCATGTGGGACACGTGATGGGCAGATGGGTGCTCCATTTCCTTCAATCAGAGACAGAGTGGGAGGATGACGCTGCCACTGAATGCATCTCCCCAGCCTAGTATCACGAAGCAGGCCCAGCAGTGGGGACCCCTTCACTGGGTTGAGGGGGACCTCCATCACTAAGTAACATCCCTCACATAGTAACATCCGACCATCTCAGTGTTGGAGAGACACTGACCTGGCTTTTCAGAAACACTAAATCTCAGGATGGAACTTGCCATGCAGCTCTGAGTAGAACTCCAAGCCATTTAGAAATGTGGGGACCCTGGGGGACCCCATCCTGAAGGAGCCCCGGAGCTTCAGTCCTGTTCAGGTCCCCTGCTGTGGCTCAGAGTCTCACATCTGAGGCTCAGCAAAGCCATGGAGGCTACCTCGAGCAGACAGAGTTCCTGACTGGCACCCAAGGATAGGATTTTTCTGATGGAAAATAAGTTGTTTTGATCATAGTTCCTTCTGCTTTAGTTCTAAATGATATTTGAGAGAGGTAGATATCATCGGCTGCTACTGCTGCATTGCTTCAGTAGTGTCCAACTCTGTGAGACCCCATAGACGGCAGCCAACCAGCTTTCTGTCCCAGGGATTCTCTAGGCAAGAACACTGGAATGGGTTGCCATTTCCTTCTCCAATGCATGAAACTGAAAAGTGAAAGTGAAGTTGCTCAGTCATGTCCGAATCTAGCAATTCCATGAACTGCAGCCTACCAGGCTCCTCTGTCCATGGGATTTTCTAGGCAAAAGTACTAGAGTGGGGTGCATTGCCTGATATGATAAGTAGATATCATCTACTTATATATATATATTAATTATCTATACATAAGATATATATATGTGTGTGTGTGTGTATCTGTTTATTTATGGACCTTGCAGGCAAAATCTATACTACAGGGTCAATTTATAAACACACTATAATATTACACTGGAGAAAGAAGTGAGACTGAATCGTTGTCTACTGTATCTCTTCGTTGAAAATGATGATTTTCAGGGAATTCTGCTTAATGTTACATGACAGCTTGGATGGGAAGGAAGTTTGGGGCAGAATGGATACATGTATATGCATGGCTGAGTCTCTTTGCTGTCCACCTGAAACTATCACATTATTAATCAACTATACTCCATTTCCGGGGAAGGCAATGGCACCCCACCCCAGTACTTTTGCTCGGAAAATCCCATGGACGGAGGATCGTGGTAGGCTCCAGTCCATGGGGTCGCTAAGAGTCGGACGCGACTGAGCGACTTCACTTTCACTTTTCAGTTTCCTGCATTGGAGAAGGAAATGGCAACCCACTCCAGTGTTCTTGCCTGGAGAATCCCAGGGACGGGGGAGCCTGGTGGGCTGCCGTCCATGGGGTCACACAGAGTTGGACACGACTGAAGTGACTTAGCAGCAGCATACTCCATTTCAAAGTTTTTTTAAAAAGTAATTTTTAAAACTGCTATTTTATGGGACTTCCTTAAAGAGTGTTAAGAATGGTAAGAGTGGGTAAGACTCTGTACTCCCAAGCAGAGCACATCAGGTAACTAGATCCCACATGCCACAGCTACGACCTCAGTTCAGTTCAGGTCAGTTGCTCAGTCATGTCCAACTCTTTGCAACCCCATGAACTGCAGTACAACAGGCCTCGCGGTCCATCACCAACTCCCAGAGTTCACTCAAACTCATGTCCATCAAGTCGGTGATGCCATTCAGCCATTTCATCCTCTGTCGTCCCCTTCTTCTCTTGCCCCAAATCCCTCCCAGCATCAAGGTCTTTTTCAATGAGTCAGCACTTCGCATGAGGTGGCTAAGGTATTGGAGCTTCAACTTCAGCCTCAGTCCTTCCAATGAACACCCAGGACTGATCTCATTTAGGATGGACTGGTTGGATCTCCTTGCAGTCCAGGGGACTCTCAAGAGTCTTCTCCAAGACCACAGTTCAAAAGCATCAATTCTTTGGCACTCAGCTTTCTTCACAGTCCAACTCTCACATCATTACATGACCACTGGAAAAAGCATAGCCTTGACTAGACGGACCTTTGTTGGCAAAGTAATATCTCTGCTTTTCAATATACTATCTAGGTTGGTCAGAAATTTCGTTCCAAGGAGTGAGTGTTTTTTAATTTCATGGCTGCAGCCGCCATCTGCATGAATTTGGAGCCCAAAAATATAAAGTCTGGCACTGTTTCCACTGTTTGCTCATCAATTTGCCATGAACTGATGGGTCCAGATAGCATTATCTTAGTTTTCTGAATGTTGAGCTTTAAGACAACATTTTCACTTTCCTCTTTCACTTTCATCAAGAGGCTTTTTTGTTCCTTTTCACTTTCTGCCATAGGGATGATGTCATCTGCATATCTGAGGTTATTGATATTTCTCCCTGCAATCTTGATCCTAGCTTGTGCTTCTTCCAGCCCAGCATTTCTCATGATGTACTCTGCATAAGCTAATAAGCAGGGTGACAATAGACTGCCTTGATGTACTCTTTTTCCTATTTGGAACCCTTCTGTTGTTCCATGTCCAGTTCTAACTATTGGTTCCTGACCTGCATACAGATTTCTCAAGAGGCCAGTCACATGGTCTGGTATTCCCATCTCTTTCAGAATTTTCCACAGTTTATGGTGATCCCCACACTAAAAGGCTTTAGCACAGTCAAGAAAGCAGAAATACATGTTTTTCAGGAACTCTCTTGCTTTTGCGATGATCCAGCAGATGTTGGAAATTTAATCATTGGTTCCTCTGCCTTTTCTAAAACCAGGTTGAACATCTGGAAGTTCACCGTCCATGTACTGCTGAAGCCTGGCTTGAGAATTTTGAGCACTGCTTTACTGGTGTGTGAGATGAGTGCAATTGTGTGTTCATTTGAGCATTCTTTGGCATTGCCTTTCCTTGGGATTGGAAGGGGTCAACATGATTTACTATTATTATTAGTGTTACTGTTGCTGCTGCTACTGCTAAGTCACTTCAGTTGTGTCCGACTCTGTGCGACCCCATAGATGGAAGCCCACCAGGCTCCCCTGTCCCTGGGATTCTCCAGGCAAGAACACTGGAGTGGGTTGCCATTTCCTTCTCCAATGCATGAAAGTGAAAAGTAAAAGTGAAGTCGCTCAGTTGTGTCTGACTCTTAGCGACCCCATGGACTGCAGCCTACCAGGCTCCTCTGTCCATGGGATTTTCCAGGCAAGAGTACTGGAGTGGGGTGCCATTGCCTTCTCCAAGTGTTACTGTTAGTCACATGGAAATGACTGGTAAGCCGTAAAGTCCGCTGTAAATTTTTTCTATCACCATTACAGTTTATGGGTTTACCACCAACTCGTTAAGGGCAATCATGGGAGGCTATTTTCTTTAAGCTTCTCTTTCATTATTTGTAAAATGGAGCATGTCGCATATGCTATGCTTCTCTCAGAGTTGATATTATTCCGTTTAGCACATCACTGGGTGATGAATCAACTTGACCTTCCCTACTTTAGGCTCCAAGGTCATCCACCATATCACCTGACCAACTGCATATGCGACTTAACCCGATGTTGTCTGGATAAGACACACAAGTAAGAGGAAGAGAAGGTACAGTAGCTTCATGATGGGAAAGGAGTTTTCGGAATTCCAAGTAGAACCAGTGTCTGGTGGCACACCTGAATCGGGGCAGGCGATCTGGGAGAGAGTTTGAAAACTTGAGCTGCAAAGAAAGTGCTTTTATCCTAGCAGAGATGTTCAGCTGGGCCTGGGCCTAATTTGAGGATGTTTCATCTATGGACACATGGTCCAAGTGTTTGCCTGTTGTAAAGGAAGAGGGTTGCAGGAAGTCAGGGTTTCCACATTGGTTCTCACTTCTGGTTATGGCTCTGAGGTTTGGTGCATTTTTTGGAGTAAAATCATTAAACATTGAATTCTGTTAGAAAATTATTCATTTAGTTTTTTCACCTTTATTTTCTGTCTCTGCATCTGTCCATTTCTCCTTTCAGAATAAACACCCTCAATCCATGGGTCACAAAGAGTTGGACCCGACTGATTGACTGAACAACAACCCAACACACATCCACCTTTTACAATTGAAAAGGAATTTTGGAAATTTAAATGATCTTTTTTCACTCTCAACTTTTTTTTTTTTTTTTTTTGCTACTATTTACCGAGGGAATTGATCCATCCTAAGCAAGCTCTTGCATAACCACAATCAGGTGAGGCATTATGGGCTAGAGTATTTGTTAATACAGGTAATTCATCAATGTATTCTTGAGTGAAAAGCACCAAAGGATACCAGATAAGGGGCTCTCCAGGTGGCCCTAGTGACAAAGAGCCCACCTGCCAATGAAGGAGATGTAGTTTTGATCCCTGGGTCGGGAAGATCCCCTGGAGAAGGGAATAGCAATCCACTCTAGTATGCTTACCTGGAGAATCCCATGGACAGAGGAGCCTGGTGGGCGACAGTGCATGGGGTCGCAAAGAGTGGACCACAACCGAATGACTAAACAACTGGACCTGCTTGGTTAATGAATTCTGAGCGGAAATGACGTTTCCCTTCATGACTGGGGCCCTTAATTGCCAGCACAAGATTCCTGAGAGTGCTTTGTTCGGAAACAGGACCAGCAGCACACATGGTGGTGGATGCTCCTTGGAGGTAGCGGGTCTGATCAGAATACCTGGGCCCTCCTGGGTTGGCATCATTTCAGTGAGAATTAACTTTGGCTCTTTGAAGATGCTAAGATCTGGAGGCGCTTTCACCACAGCACAGCCTGGAGCATGCTATCACTTGAGGAGGGCTGCAGGGAAAATGCAGGACATCTAGTTTAGCTTGGATTGCAAGTGAGCAACACGTAACCTTGTAGGATAAGTATGTCCTGAGTGATGAACAGATCACAACTGAGCTAAAGTATTTGTTGATTTTATGTAATTCAGTAAGTACATTAGTTTTCTGGGATGGTTGAATATTTAATAAAACAATGTCTTGGAGTCAAACCCACTTGGGCTTGAGTTAAAGTATTTACTACATCCAATCTGCACTCCTTTGAACAAATTACTTCATTTCTTAATATCATCTTGTAAAATGGCCTAACCCATAAATATTGCTATGAGGAATATATTTGGGATAAGACATTAGAATTCTCATTGTTTTAGTTAAAGGGGGAGTTCAGTTCAGGTCAGTTCAGTTCAGGCGCTCAGTGGTGTCTGACTCTTTGTGACCCCATGAATCACAGCACACCAGCCCTCCTTGTAGATCACCAACTCCCAGAGTTCACTCAAACTCATGTCCATGGTGTCAGTGATGCCATCCAGCCATATCATCCGCTATTGGCCCCTTGTCGTCCTGCCTGCAGTCCCTCCCAGCATCAAGGCCTTTTCCAATGAGTCAGCTCTTCCCATGAGGTGGCCAAAATTTTGGAGCCTCAGCTTCAGCATCAGTCTTTCCAATGAACACCCAGGACTGATCTCCTTCAGGATGGAGTGGTGGATCTCCTTGCAGTCCAAGGGACTCTCAAGAGTCTTCTCCAACACCACAGTTCAAAAGCATCAATAATTCAGCACTCAGCTTTCTTCACAGTCCAACTCTCATGTCCATACATGACCACTGGAAAAACAATAGCCTTGACTTCTGCTGCTGCTGCTGCTACTGATAAGTCGCTTCAGTCGTGTTCGACTCTGTGTGACCCCATGGACTGCAGCTTACCAGGCTTCTCCGTCCCTGGGATTCTCCAGGCAAGAACAATGGAGTGGGTTGCCGTTTCCTTCTCCAATGCATGAAAGTGGAAAGTGTAAGTGAAGTTGCTCAGTAATGTCTGACTCTTAGTGACGCCATGGACTGCAGCCTACCAAGCTTCCCCATCCATGGGATTTTCTGGGGAACAATACTGGAATGGGGTGCTATTGCCTTCTCCAATAGCCTTGACTACACGGACCTTTGTTGGCAAAGTAATATCTCTGCTTTTCAATATACTATTTAGGTTGGTCATAACTTTCCTTCCAAGGAGTAAGCATCTTTTAATTTTATGGCTACAGCCAATATCTGCAGTGATTTTGGTCCCCCTCAAAATAAAATCCGGCACTGTTTCCACTGTTTCCCCATCTATTTGCCATGAAGTGATGGGACCAGATACCGTGATCTTAGTTTTCTGAATGTTGAGGTTTAAGCCAACCTTTTCACTCTGCTCTTTCACTTTCATCAGGAGGCTTTTTAGTTCCTCTTCACTTTCTGCCATAAGGATAATGTCATCTGCATATCTGAGATTATTGATATTTCTCCCAGCAATTTGACTTTCAGCTTGTGCTTCTTCCAGCCCAGCATTTCTCATGGTGTACTCTGAATATCAGTTAAATACGCAGGGTGACAATAGACAGCCTTGACGTACTCTTTTCCTATTTGGAACCATTCTGTTGTTCCATGTCCAGTTCTAACTGTTGCTTCTGACCTGCATACAGGTTTCTCAAGAGGCTGGTCATGTTGTCTGGGATTCTCATCTCTTTCAGAATTTTCTCCCTTTTTAGTGTGATCCACACAGTCAAAGGCTTTGGCATAGTCAAGAAAGCAGAAATAGATATTTTTCTGGAACTCTCTTGCTTTTGCGATGATCCATCAGATGTTGGCCATTTGGTCTCTGGTTCCTCTGCCTTTTCTAAAACCAGCTTGAACACCTGGAAGTTCCTTGTTCATGTACTGCTGAAGCCTGGCTTGGAGAGTTTTGAGCACTGCTTTACTGGCGTGTGAGATGACTGCAATTGTGTGTTTGTTTGAACATTCTTTGGTATTGCCTTTCTTTGGGATTGGAAGTGGTCAATATGGTTTACTATTATTACTCGTGTTACTGTTAGTCACCTGGAAATGATAAGTAAGCCATAAAGTCCCGTGTAAATGTTTTCTATCACCATTACAGTTTATGGGTTTACCACCAACTAGTTAAGGGCAATCATGGGAGGCTATTTTTCACTTCTTTAAATTTCTCTTTCATTATAAAATGGAGCATGTCGCTTATGCTATGCTTCTCTCAGAGTTGATATTATTCCGTTTAGCACATAACTGGATGATGAATCAACTTGACCTTCCCTACTCTAGTCTCCAAGGTCATCCACCAAATCACCCGACCAGTTGCATCTGCCACTTAACCCGATGTTGTCTGGATAAGACACACGAGTAAGAGGAAGAGAAGGTACAGTAGCTTCATGATGGGAAAAGTGTTTTCAGAATTTCCAAGGAAAACCAGTGTCTGGTGGCACACTCGAATCGGGATAGGTGATCTAGGAGTGAGTTTGAAAACTTCAGCTGCAAAGAAAGTGCTTTTATCCTAGCAGAGATGTTCAGCTGGGCCTGGGCCTAATTTGAGGATGTTTCATATATGGACACATGGTCCAAGTGTTTGCCTGTTGTAAAGGAAGAGGGTTGCAGGAAATCAGGGTTTCCACATTGGTTCTCACTTCTGGTTATGGCTCTGAGGTTTGGTGTATTTTTTGGAGAAAAATCATTAAACATTGAATTCTGTTAGAAAATTATTCATTTCTTTCTTTCACCTTTATTTCCTGTCTCTGTATCTGTCCATTTCTCCTTTCAGAATAAACACCCTCAATCCATGGCTTGCAATGAGTTGGACATGACTTTTTGACTGAAGAAAAACAACGCAACACACTTACACCTTTTACATTCGAAAAGGAATTTTGGAAATTAAAATGATCTGTTTTCACTCTCAACATTTTTTTTTTTTTTTTTTTGCTACCATTTACAAAGAGAATTGATCCATCCTAAGCAAACTCTTGCATAGACCACAATCAGGTGAGGATTTATGGGCTAGAGTATTTGTTAATACAGGTAATTAATCAATGTATTCTTGAGTGAAAAGCACCAAAGGATACCAGATAAGGGGCTTCCCAGGTGGCCCTAGTGAAAAACAGCCCACCTGCCAATGCAGGAGATGCGGTTTTGATCCCTGTGTTGGAAGGATCCCTTGGAGAAGGGAATGGCAACCCACTCTGGTGTCCTTGCCTGGAGAATCCCATGGACAGAGGAGCCTGGTTGGCTACAGTCCATGGGTTCACAAAGATTTGGGCGCAAATGAAGTGACTTAGCACACACACATACCAGGTAAATCATTGATATTTTTCACATGTCTTCCTTGTCTCCTATTGGTTTTGCTTTACAGTGTTCATATCTCTCTTTTTCTTTATATGTAAGTCTCCAAAGTAACAAGTCCTGTTTTATTATCTCACAGTCTCATCACCTAGAACAGTGCCTGGCATAGAGCAGGTAGTCAAACATTTGTTTCTATGAATAGGTACTAGTGTGGAAGAGTCAACATATAGGTGAATGAATAAATGGATGAATTGAGGAAATGAGGGAGGGAAGGAGAAAAGAAAGGAAGGCTTGGGCATAATCCTTAGGGTTTTGAACTTCTGGAGAGAGCCCTTTAAGTTGCTTTATCCAAAAGTGTTCCTGAGCACAAGCACCCACTCACCCATTCCCAACATAACAAGTCAAAGCAGGTCATAATACATCATGGTCTCTACCCTTCACTCACCACTTCTCTTCCATCTTACCTGAACTATATGTTCTGACTTTTTTCTCTCTCTCCTGAAGTAACTTAGCAATAAAATGTTTTCACTTTTAATCTTTTGATCAGCATTTGAATCTTTCACTAATTGGAAATCTATTTTAATTTAGTGACATCAACCTAAAACAGAGCAAGTGTTTGCAGCAAGCTGTTTAAATAAATCTTACTTAATTCTACAGAATAGCTGTGAGGGTTTTACTTCCTTGGCCCCAGCAACAGTACTTTTACAATAATAGAAAAGAAAGTATAGACTACAGGTAATTGGCCACATTTCTCTCTTGTACTTTTATACTGAAAGTGATCATTTACACTGACTCCCTAATTGTTACCCATCTATTCCCACCCCTTCTTCAACCACAGATGTCTCTCTTTTTGCACTGTTTGGAATCATTCAGTAGGCCAGTGTCAGGTAGCTAAGTATTTGGCTCTGGCAGTTGGTCCCTGTGTTTGGGTCTATTGTCTTTTGGGGATTTCCTGGTTACTTTCTTCCTGTAATACAAAAGGGGGAAAGCAAACCACTACGAGGTGGATTCCAAAGAGAGTGCACCATAAAGTTAAGCATCAATATGAGGTTAAAACAGAGCAAAGAGAGGTACCAAACTGCAAGGGGAGGTTTATGGTGCCATAAATTTAAGTATCCGGATGTGGCTAGAATAAGTTAAAGAATCATAGATGAAGAGTGTGGCTCCTGCACAGTTAGAGGGCAACAGGTACACATGTAGTTTGCATAATAGGTTAGTCTTCTAAAAAGAAGAAACTTAGTTAACAATGCAGACTGTTGATTGTTAGCAAAGTAATGCTCAAAATCCTCCAAGCTAGGCTTCAACAGTACATGAACTGAGAGCTTCCATATGTACAAGCTAGATTTAGAAAAGGCAGAGGAACCAGAGATCAAATTGCTAGCATCTGTTGGACCATAGAAAAAGCAAGACATTTCCAGAAAACATTTACTTCTGCTTAATCAAATATGCTAAAGCCTTTGCCTCTGTGGATCACAATAAACTGTGGAAAATTCTGAAGTAGATGTATCACCTGACCTGCCTCCTGCAAAACCTGTATGCAGCTCAAGAAGCAACACTTAGAACCAGACATGGAAAAACAGATTGTTCCAACTGGGAAAGTAATAAGTCAAGGCTGTGTTTTGTCACCTTGCTTATTTAACTTCTGTGCAGAGTTCATCATGAGAAATGCCAGGTTGGATGAAACACAAACAGGATCGGGATTTGTGGGAGAAATATCAATAAGCTCAGATTGCAGATAATACCACCTTTATGGCAGAAATTGAAGAGGAACTAAAGAGCCTCTTGATGAAGGTGAAAGCAGAGAGTGGAAAAAGCTGATTTAAAACTTGACATTCAAAACACTAAGATCATGGCCTATGATACCATCATTTTATGACAAATAAATGGGGAAAGATTGGTAGCAATAGATGACTTTATTTTTAGGCTCCAAAATTCATGCAGATGGTGATTGCAGCCATGAAATTAAAACACGCTTGCTCCTTGTAAGAAAAGCTATGACCAACCTAGACAGTTTATTAAAAAGTAGAGACATTACTTTGCCAAGAAAGGTGCATCTAGTCAAAGCCATGATTTTTCCTGTAGTCATGTATGGATGTGAGAGTTGGACTATAAAGAAAGCTGAGCACTGAAGGATTGATGCCATTGAACTGTGGTGTTGGAGAAGACTCTTGAGAGTCCCTTAGGCTGTAAGGAGATCCAATCAGTCCATCCTAAAGGAAATCAGTCCTGAATATTCATTGGAAGGACTGATGCTGAAACTGAAACTCCAATACTTCGGCCAACTGTTGGGAAGAAGTAACTCATTTGAAAAGACCCTGATGCTGGGAAAGATTGAAGGTGGGAGGAGAAGGGGTGACAGAGGATAAGATGGTTGGATGGCATCACTGACTTGATGGACATGAGTTTGAGTAATCTCCGGGAGTTGTTGATGGACAGGGAGGCCTGGCATGCTGGAATCCTTGGGGTCACAAAGGGTCAGATATGACTGGGCAACTGAACTGAACTGTAGCATATGAGGTCTTAGTTCCCTGACCAGGGATGAACCCATGCCCCTTGCATTGGCAGCTGGAGTTTTAACCACTGGACCACCAGGGAAGTCCCTGCTTTTAGTTTTTGTAGCTGCACTAGATGGGGGCAAGAGGTAGAGACGGTTTGGGTCTCACCCCTGAGTAAGCATGAGAAATGAGACCCAGGACCCAGTAGAAAGGCTGGCCTTGGACCAGAGCATGAGCCTATTTGGTTCATGAGTCACATGGGAAGGTCATTGTCTTCCCGGTGCTGAAATGACACGAGCATTCCTCCCACTCAGGAGTCCAACATGACACCAGAAATGTTATGGCAATAAAACATCAACAGATACTAGAATGCAACTTAAAATTAAGTAGAAATTAAAAACTGAAATCTAAACAAAGAATATGATAAAAATTTAATATAAACAGTACCACCAAACCACACTTAATGGCAGATAAACGTTTCATGATAATAAAACAAACTAAAAATAAGGATAAAAGGGATACAAGATATATGAGGTGTAAGACTGAGTCACAAATAAAACCTTCGAGATGAAGAAGAGTTGGCAGATGCACCAGGGGCATTTCTGTGAAAAAAGAAATATAAAGTTGAGTAAGGGTTGACACTTGTTATCATTTTTTTCCTCCATTAAACACATACAGGTTTGTCTCTTTTGATCTGCTAATTTTAGGCTTAAGGCATGATTTTGCGCTACAGCTCTTTGATTTCCTGTTGCAGCTGTAGCAAATTGCCACAAGCTATGTGGCTTAAAGGAACCCATATTGTTATTGTGGTTCTGAGGATCCAAAGTTCCAAATGGGTCTACTGGCTTCAAATCACGGTGTCACCAGGATGCTGTTACTTCTGGAGGCTTCCTTCCTTTTCATGCTTAGAAGCTACTTGCCCTCCTTGGCTTATGGCCTCTACACATCAGTGTGAGCTGATGAGAGGCTGGTTTAGCCTCTCAGCGTGCATCTCTGACGCTGGTCTGTGTCCCTCCTCCACATCTAAGGCTCCTTGTAATGAGACGACATTGGGCACAGCCAGATACTCCACGTCATTTCCCAATCTTAAGGCCGAATGTTTAGGTGCCTTAATTCACCTGTGCTGTAAGTCTCCCTTGTCATGTGTCTGCCCTTTCAGGATACTAAAACAGAAATACCATAGGTGGCTCTTTTTTTGCACTTTGTTTTTTAACTGAAGGATGATTGCTTTACAGATTTTCGTGGTTTTCTGTCATAGAAAAATAAGAATCATCCATGGGTTCACCCATGTCCCCTCCCTCTCGAACTTCATCCCATCTCCTTCCCCATCCCATCCTTCTAGCTGGTCTCAGAGCCCCTGTTTGAGTTCCCTGAGTCACACAGCAAATTCCTGCTGGCTATCTATTTTACATGTGGTACTGTAATACGTGGCTTACTAACAACAGACACTTACTTCTCAGTTTTGGAGGCTGGGAGTTCTGCGATCAAGACAGAGCAGGTGGCTGATGGACAGAGGTCTTCTCCCTGTGTCCTCAGAGGGCACAAGGGGTGAGCCATCTCTCTGGGGTCTCTTTCATAAAGGTCCTCATTCCACCCAGGAGGGTCCCACCCTCATGACCAAATCTCCTCCCAAAGGCCCTGTCTCCTAACACCATCCCGTTGGTGACCTCAGCTTGCACTGAGGGAAGAATTAGTGCAAAGACCAGAGAGCTGCTCACACGTACAGCATGCACCAGCAAGGCTCTTGGTTAAACTAGCAAACCCTCTGAAGAAACTGCAAGCAGGCTGAGGTCAGCATGCTCACCCTGCCCCCTGCGGTCTCTGTGTTCTGTGCTGTGTTGTCTTCATTGAATTGTGCTTTCCACAGGACTTGTTTTCCACAGCATCTAGTTGCATCATATCATGTACACACAGAGAGACATGCTTTGTTCATGTCAACTCTGTCATTCAGTTGATGACAATTTGTGAAGCAAAGTCTCATCTCAATGCCCACACTTACAGGAATAGGACAATTTCATGCCTATAGAGATCTTATAGCCCAAAAGGGAATCAGAAGTGTATCCACGTGTGCACAAGGCAGGAGTAAGAAGCATAATCCAAATGGAAGTGAGGGCTGCAGGTGGACAGAAGAGGTGGGTTTCCTCCTGGAGCAGGGGTGGGGACTTTCCTACGGGACTGGTGTGCTGGTGATTCTGGACCCCTGGGGTGCATCTTTGAGGGGAGACTCGGGGTAGGACAATGTGCCCTGGGCTGGGAAGCAGGAAAGACAGCAGACAGAGGGGCTGGGGAAGGTGAGGCCCCCAATGAAGAGGGGCCACCCCCTGGGAGCACAGAGCACCCCACCACAATTCCCCAATGGTTCACATGGGGAGCTTAGAGAGCATCCTCAGGGATTTTGGAATTCGCTTGGGATCAGACACCACACAACAACCTCAATGACCAGTGGGCAAGATTCTTCAACTTTGAACAAAATTTATTCTGGTTTAAATTTTAGCCGCTCTGTCAAAGGGCCCAGTTTCTGACTCCGCATGGGTCCTGGCCACGTCTTCGCCTTCTTTTATCACCTCCTGCAGCATTTTATTCCGGGCCCAAAACAGGTGCCAATCTGTCTCCTGCCTGCAGGGCACCTGATCGGCACACAGATGCCTTTATTCCTATGGCAATTTAGATGACTTCTTGGTCCTTGAATAAATCCTAAACAGAGAAGGAAGAGGGGAAAACGTGTCAGCAGGAAAGTGGCATCTCGAGAAGGCCAGCTGTGTCCCCTCTGAGTGAGGCCCTGGGGCTTTCTGTGCTGAAATGCGGACACGGCCTCGTGACAATAAGATGTGAGTCCAGGATGCCGTGGACCAGCTTGCAGACAGACGCTGACCCTGCCAAGGCTCTGGTGAACTCTCACGTTTCCAGAACCAGAGGCTGAGGGACTGGGGCGTGAGGACCCCGGTTGTGTGCGGAGTCAGCTCCACCATGAGGGCAAAGACCGGGAAGCTCTGCTACATCTACCTTCCCACCAGGAGTCAGAAGCGGCCCACGTGGGTCTATTTTCACAGTTTAGTTTTCCGACTCATGGAGTCAGTCAAGTACTGGAGCTGAGATAGGAGGAAAAGATGCAACTGAAAGTGTAAGAACTGTTTAAAGAGAACTTACTCTCAAACTGACTTACTACTGACAGTGACAATGGTTCAGAAAAAAAAGTTTTATATCATTGTTTGCTGACTCAGAACGCTCTCAGCGCTGGTGCCAGCCAGCCCCCTCCTTTCTCACTTTGTGGTTTACTCCTGACTAGGTGCCTTCCCGTCTTCCTCACATGCCTTTTTCTCTTTTGGCCACAAGGCACCTCTGGTCCCTGTCTAGTTCCCCATCCAGGGATTGAACCCTGGGCCCAGGCACTGAGAGGCCATCTTCCTTACATCCCTGTCCTCTCTCCCTGCCACTGTGCTAAGAGTTGGGTTACAGTCATAAACCACACTAATCAGACAAGGGCCTTTGAACTTGATTTTGACATCTAATCAATTGTCTCTGGTCTCAGTCTCCGCTGCCTCTCCCTCCCTCCCTCCCTCCCTCCATCCTTCCTACAAATTCTCATCCTATTTCCGGAAATATCAAGTGTGAGATGAAAATCAGACAGCCGACCCTGCACACTGCTTTGGATGTGCTGTCTCCCAGCTGTGGAGTGAGGGTCGCATCATCAGCGACGTGTCCTGGAGGAACTTCTTGCTGAGGAGACTCAGCACGGAGCGTCCCAAGGGCAGCTCCCCAAGCCCAGGCTCGGCCTGACTCTCCTCTGGACTTGTCTGCTTGCCCAGAGCCACCACTCTTCAAATAGAAAGATTTATAAAGCGACATTCTGTGCTTCTGTCATGGGACAAAATCAAATTTCTTACTTTTATGAAAAACAAAAAAAGGAGAGTCACTTAACAGAGGCATCTTCTGTTTCCTTCTCATGAAACCAATGAGGAGACAGGCTCAGAAGCTTTGACTCACTAGAGTGGCTTAGAAACAGCCAGGAATTTTGCATGGCAGTTCTCAGCCTCCTCTCGCGACTGAGGACTCAGCGCTGGCTTCTCAGAAGCATCAAATACAGTGGATTTAGTCTGACCACGTGTAGATGGGAAAGCAGGACAGAAGGAGGAAGAAACAGAAGAGAGAGCCCACGGCTCCCCCCAGGGCTCCCACAAGCTCACCTGACCCAGCAGACAGGACCATGAAGATGAGCGCGAGGAGCAGGTGATGGAGCCTCATGCTGGCCTCCCGAGCTCTGCAGCTGACGCTGGAGAAGAGGTTGTGCTTTCCCCTTTATAAAGGTCCCAGGGGCTTCCGGTTAAGATGGCGGAGGATTAGGACGGGGAATACACTTTCTCCTCCACAAATTCATCAAAGGGACATCTAAACGTCGAGTAAATTCCACAAACAACTTCAGAATGCTGGCAGAGGACATCAGACACCCAGAAAACAAACTCATTGCCTTCTAAAGGAGGTAGGGAAAGAATATAAAAGGCAAAGAGAGACAAAGAAGGAGGGGCGGACCTCTGTCCAGGGAAGGGAGTCTTAAAAGAAAAAGAGAAGTTTCCAAACACCAGGAAACACTCTCCCTGCAGAGTCTGTGCCGAACCTAGGAAGCACGGAGAATATCATAACAGGGAGGAAAACAATTAAACAATTAAAACCCACAGACTACGAGCCCTGCGGTAACTTCCACAGCAGAGAAGCATCATCGCAAACGCCCACATCCGCCATTAGCAAGCCGGGGCTGGGCAGGGAGACACCGCGGGCTGCTCCCACGCGGGACGCTCCCCCGCTGGCTGCTCCCGGGCAGGCCGAGCCGCCGCGCCGCGCTCCCGCGAGGGCCGCCCCCACCCCCCCCCCCCGCCCCGCCCCCAGCTGGCTGTTCCCTCGCGAACCATCCCCTCGCCCGCTGCTCCCCTGCCGGCCGCTGCGGCGCAGGCCACTTCCGCCGGCCACCGCGGCGCGGGCTGCGTTGGCCTGATTGTCCCGAGAGCTGCCTGATCGGAGTAGTTTGGGCCAGCAGACCAGACTGTCCAGCGCTGACCACACGAGAGGCGGGCCCTAGCCCAGGACACCGCCGGGCCGCGCACAGAACAAAGGACTATATAGACCAACTACAGAGAAAGGGGCCTATAGATCTTGAGAAATTTAAGCCCGAACAAGGAATTAGCCGAAAATGAACTGAACCCACATCAATAATAGAGAAACTCTTATACATATTGTTACTATTTTTACCATCATTATTTCCTTTTTTTCTTTTTTTAATATATATTTTTTAAATTTTTATTATTTTTTTTATTAAAAATAAGGAAAACAAAATTTTTTTCCTTCTTTTAATTTTTTTTGTTTCTTTTATTTTTATTTTTTTATCCTCTAGTACTTCTTTAATCTCCACTTTTAGATATAAATTTTGTGACCCTGTTTTTTTCTTTTTTATTTTTGTCCTTTGCTTTTTTTTCTTTCCTTTACTGATTACTGACTAGATCTGTCTCTCTCCTTTACATTCCCTCCTTTTATCCTCCTGACCACCTCTGTCTCCTTCCTCCCTTTCTCCTTCTCTGTATAACTCCATGAACATCTCTGAGCAGTCCAGTTGTGGAATGCAGTATAGAAGAAGAAGTTTTTGAGACTACTGTAAAAATAAGACCGATAACTGGAAGCAGGAGGCTTAAGTCCAAACCCTGATCCCACGAAACATTAATTGACAGGAGCTCATCAAATGCCTCCATACCTACACTGAAACCAAGCATCACACAAAGACCAGCAAGTTCCACGGCAAGACATACCAAGCAAATTCTCCAGAAAAACAAGAACACAGCCCTGAGCTCCAATACACAAGCTACACAAAGCGACCTCAAAATCATAGACATCTCATAACTCACCACTAGACACTCCACTGCACCCCAGAGAAAAGAAATCCAGCTCCACCCACCAGAACACCGACACAAGCTTCCATAAACAAGAAACCTCGACAAGCCACCGGTACAAACCCACATATAGTGCAGAAACGCCACAATAAAGAGAACTCCACAGACTGCCAGAATACAGTAAGGACACCCCAAACTCAGCAATTTAAACAAGATGAAGAGACAGAAGAATTCCCAGCAAGTAAAGGAACAGGATAAATGCCCACCAAACCAAAGAGGAAGAAATAGTGAACCTACCTGATAAAGAATTCTGAATAATGATAGTGAAATTAATCCAAAATCTGGAAAGCAAAATGGAATCACGGATAAACAGCCTGGAGAAAAGCATTGAGAAGATGCAAGAAAGATTTAACAAGGACCTAGAAGAAATAAAAAAGAGTCAATATATAATGAATAATGCAATAAATGAGATCCAAAACACTCTGGAGGCAACAAATAGTAGAATTACAGAGGCAGAAGATAGAATTAGTGAATTAGAAGATAGAATGGCAGAATTAAATGAATCAGAGGAGAAAAAAGAAAAAAGAATTAAAAGAAATGAGGACAATCTCAGAGACCTCCAGGACAATTTTAAATGTTACAATATTCGAATCATAGGAGTCCCAGAAGAAGAAGACAAAAAGAAAGACCATGAGAAGATACTAAAGGAGATAATAGTTGAAAACTTCCCTAAAATGGGGAAGGAAACAATCACTCAAGTCCAAGAAACCCAGAGAGTCCCAAATAGGATAAACCCAAGGCGAAACACCCCAAGACACATATTAATCAAATTAACAAAGATCAAACACAAAGAACAAATATTAAAAGCAGCAAGGGAAAAACAACAAATAACAAGGGAATTCCCATAAGGCTAACAGCTGATCTTTCAACAGAAACTCTTCAAGCCAGGAGGGAACGGCAAGACATACTTAAAGTGATGAAAGAAAAGAACCTACAGCCAAGATTATTGTACCCAGCAAGGATCTCATTCAAATATGAAGGAGAAATCAAAACCTTTACAGACAAGCAAAAGCTGAGAGAATTCAGCAACAACAAACCAGCTGTCCAACAAATACTAGAGGACATTCTCTAGACAGGAAAAACAAAAAGGATATATAAACTCAAACCCAAAACAACAAAGTAAATGGCAACGGGATAATATTTATCAATAATTACCTTAAATGTAAATGGGTTGAATGCCCCAACCAAAAGACAGAGACTGGCTGAATGGATACAAAAACAAGACCCCTACATATGTTGTCTACAAGAGACCCACCTCAAAACAGGGGACACATACAGACTGCAAGTGAAGGGCTGGAAAAAGATTTTCCATGCAAATAGGGACCAAAAGAAAGCAGGAGTAGCAATACTCATATCAGATAAAATAGACTTTAAAACAAAGGATGTGAAAAGAGACAAAGAAGGTCACTACATAATGATCAAAGGATCAATCCAAGAAGAAGACATAACAATTATAAATATATATGCACCCAACATAGGAGCACCGCAATATGTAAGACAAATAATAACAAGTATGAAAGGAGAAATTAACAATAACACAATAATAGTGGGAGACTTTAATACCCCACTCACACCAATGGATAGATCAACTAAACAGAAAATTAACAAGGAAAAACAAGCTTTAAATGATACAATAGACCAGTTAGAACTAATTGATATCTATAGGACATTTCATCCCAAAACAATGAATTTCACTTTTTTCTCAAGTGCACACAGAACCTTCTCCAGGATAGACCACATCCTGGGCCATAAATCTAGCCTTGGTAAGTTTAGAAAAATTGAAATCATTCCAAGCATTTTTTCTGACCGCAATGCAGTAAGAGTAAATCTCAATAACAGGAGAAAAACTATTAAAAAGTCCAACATATGGAGGCTGAACAACACACTCCTGAATAACCAACAAATCACAGAAGAAATCAAAAAAGAAATCAAATTCTGCATAGAAACGAATGAAAATGAAAACACAACAACCCAAAACCTGTGGGACACTGTAAAAGCAGTCCTAAGGGGAAAGTTCATAGCAATACAGGCATACCTCAAGAAACAAGAAAAAAGCCAAATAAATAACCTAACTCTACACCTAAAGCATCTGGAAAAGGAAGAAATGAAGCACCCCAAGGTTAGTAGAAGGAAAGAAATCTTAAAAATTAGGGCAGAAATAAATGCAAAAGAAACAAAAGAGACCATAGCAAAAATCAACAAAGCCAAAAGCTGGTTCTTTGAAAGGGTAAATAAAATTGACAAACCACTAGCCAGACTCATCAAGAAACAAAGGGAGAAAAATCAAATCAATAAAATTACAAATGAAAATGCAGAGATCACAACAGACAGCACAGAAATACAAAGGATCATGAGACTACTATCAGCAATTATATGGCAATAAAATGGACAATGTGGAAGAAATGGACAAATTCTTAGAAAAGTACAACTTTCCAAAACTGGATCAGGAAGGAGTAGAAAATCTTAACAGACCCATCACAAGCACGGAAATTGAAACTGTAATCAGAAATCTTCCAGCAAACAAAAGCCCAGGCCCAGACGGCTTCACAGCTGAATTCTACCAAAAATTTAGAGAAGAGCTAACACCTATCCTACTCAAACTGTTCCAGAAAATTGCAGAAGAAGGCAAACTTCCAAACTCATTCTATGAGGCCACCATCACCCTAATACCAAAACCGGACAAAGATGCCACAAAAAAAAAAAAAAACTACAGGCCGATATCACTGATGAACATAGATGCAAAAATCCTTAACAAAATTCTAGCAATCAGAATCCAACAACACATTAAAAAGATCATACACCATGACCAAGTGGGCTTTATCCCAGGAATGCAAGGATTCTTCAATATCCGCAAATCAATCAACGTAATACACCACATTAACAAACTGAAGAATAAAAACCATATGATTATCTCAATAGATGCAGAGAAAGCCTTTGACAAAGTTCAACATCCATTGATGATAAAAACTCTCCAGAAAGCAGGAATAGAAGGAACATACCTCAACATAATAAAAGCTATATATGACAAACCCACAGCAAACATTATCCTCAATGGTGAAAAATTGAAAGCATTTCCTCTAGAGTCAGGAACAAGACAAGGATGCCCACTTTCACCATTACTATTCAACATAGTTTTGGAAGTTTTGGCCACAGCAATCAGAGCAGAAAAAGAAATAAAAGGAATCCAAATTGGAAAAGAAGTAAAACTCTCACTGTTTGCAGATGACATGATCCTCTACGTAGAAAACCCTAAAGATTACACCAGAAAATTACTAGAACTGATCAATGAATATAGTAAAGTTGCAGGATATAAAATCAACACACAGAAATCCCTTGCATTCCTGTACACTAATAACGAGAAAATAGAAAGAGAAATTAAGAAAACAATTCCATTCACCATTGCAGTGAAAACAATAAAATACTTAGGAATATATCTTCCTAAAGAATCTAAAGACCTATATATATAAAACTATAAAACACTGGTGAAAGAAATCAAAGAGGACACTAATAGATGGAGAAATATACCATGTTCATGGATTGGTAGAATCAATATAGTGAAAATGAGTATACTACCCAAAGCAATTTATAGATTCAATGCAATCCCCATCAAGCTACCAATGGTATTATTCACAGAGCTAGAACAGATAATTTCTCAATTTGTATGGAAATACAAAAAACCTCGAATAGCCAAAGCTATCTTGAGAAAGAAGAATGGAACTGGAGGAATCAACCTGCCTGACTTCAGGCTCTACTACAAAGCCACAGTCATCAAGACAGTATGGTACTGGCACAAAGACAGAAATATAGATCAATGGAACAAAATAGAAAGCCCAGAGATAAATCCACGCACATATGGTCACCTTATCTTTGACAAAGGAGGCAAGAATATACAATGGATTAAAGACAGTCTCTTTAACAAGTGGTGCTGGGAAAACTGGTCAAACACTTGTAAAAGAATGAAACTAGAACACTTTCTAACACCATACACAAAAATAAACTCAAAATGGATTAAAGAGCTAAATGTAAGACCAAAAACCATAAAACTCCTAGAGGAAAACATAGGCAAAATACTCTCTGACTTACATCACAGCAGGATCCTCTATGACCCACCTCCCAGAATATCGGAAATAAAATCAAAAATGAACAAATGGGACCTAATCAAACTTAAAAGCTTCTGCACAACAAAGGAAACTATAAGCAAGGTGAAAAGACAGCCTTCAGAATGGTAGAAAATAATAGCAAATGAAGCAACTGACAAACAACTAATCTCAAAAATATACAAGCAACTTCTACAGCTCAATTCCAGAAAAATAAATGACCCAATCAAAAAATGGGCCAAAGAACTAAATAGACATTTCTCCAAAGAAGACATACAGATGGCTAACAAACACATGAAAAGATGCTCAACATCACTCATTATCAGAGAAATGCAAATCAAAACCACTATGAGGTACCATCTCACGCCAATCAGAATGGCTGCGATCCACAAGTCCACAAGCAATAAATGCTGGAGAGGGTGCGGAGAGAAGGGAACCCTCTTACACTGTTGGTGGGAATGCAAACTAGTACAGCCACTATGGAGAACAGTATGGAGATTCCTCAAAAAACTGGAAATAGAACTGCCTTATGATCCAGCAATCCCACTGCTGGGCATATACACTGAGAAAACCAGAATTGAAAGAGACACGTGTACCCCAATGTTCATTGCAGCACTCTTTACAATAGCCAGAACGTGGAAGCAACCTAGATGTCCATCCACAGATGAATGGATAAGCAAGCAGTGGTACATATACACAATGGAATATTACTCAGCCATTAAAAAGAATACATTTGAATCAGTTCTAAGGAGGTGGATGGAACTGGAGCCTATTATACAGAGTGAAGTAAGCCAGAAACAAAAACACAAATACAGTATACTAACGCATATATATGGCATTTAGAAAGATGGTAAAAATAATCCTATTTACGAGACAACAAAAGAGACACTGATGTATAGAACAGACTTTTGGACTCTGGGACCGGGAGAGGGTGGGATGATTGGAGAGAATAGCATTGAAATATGTATAATATTATATCTGAAACGAGTCATCAGTCCAGGTACAATGCCCGATAACAAATGCCTGGGGCTGGTCACTGGGACGACCTGGAGGGATGGTGTGGGGAGGGGAGAGGGAGGAGGGTTCAGGATGGGGAACACGTGTATACTGGCGGCGGATCCATCTTGATGTATTGTAAAAGCAATACAATATTGTAAAGTTAAGCAAAAAAAAAAAAAAAAAAAAAAAAAAAAAGCAATACAATATTGTAAACTTAAGCAAAAAAAAAAAAAAAAAAAAAAAGGTCCCAGGTTCCAGGAGGAATTCCACGCTGGCTGTGGATTTGGTTATTAGGAACTGGTTAACTGAGCCTCTTCCCTGTGTGTCATGGGAGTGGCCTTTATAGCAAAAAGCAGGGGCAGTCACTCGTATGTTAATGAGGCTGTGGAAACCCCAGAAAAAGCTTTCCTGCTGCCCTTTAACCACAAACTTCTCCCTGGCAGTCAGTTCAGCTGATGGGCAGAGGTGTGGCAAGGGGCACAGACTTGCCTGTTTCCCCTGGCAGGGGCACAGACTTGTTGCTGAACCTTCGATTACCCACTCCCCAGCCCCACCCTCACCCTTCCAGGGCTTTGAATCTGCCCACTGTTTTCCTGTGCAGAAGAAAATGGCACCCCACTCCAGTACTCTTGTCTGGCAAATTCCATGGATGGACGAGGCTGGTGTGCTACAGTTAATGGGGTTACAGAGAGTCATACATGACTGGGAGAGTTCACTTTCTTTATTTCTATAGTTCCTTTTGGGCTGGAAGAAGCACAAGCTGGAATCAAGATTGCAGGGAAAAATGTCAATAACCTCAAATATGCAGATGACACCACCATTACGGCAGAAAGTGAAGAGGAACTAAAAAGCCTCTTGATGAAAGTGAAAGAGGAGAGTGAAAAACTTGGCTTAAAACTCAACATTCAGAAAACCAAAATCATGGCATCCTGTCCCATCACTTCATGGCAGATAGATGGGGAAACAGTGGAAACAGTGTCAGACTTTATTTTTTTGGGCTCCAAAATCACAGCAGATGGTGATTGCAGCTGTAATATTCAAAGAGGCTTATTCCTTGAAAGCAAAGTTATGACCAACCTAGATATCATTTGAAAAGCAGAGATATTACTTTGGCAACAAAGGTCCGTTTAGTCAAGACTATGGTTTTCCCAGTGGTCATGTATAGATGTGAGAGTTGGACTTTGAAGAAAGCTGAGTGCCGGGGTCCAGCCCCGGTGGATCCTGGGAATTCGAAGTGGGGACGGCGTTGGCGAGGATCAGGAAATAATTGCTTAATTAAACATTAATTAAGGATATAAAGAGTGGTGAATAAGGATAGCTCAGTGAGAAGAAAATTTAGTGAAGAAAAGAGGCTGAATAAAACTCCAAAGCAAGGAATTTACGTCACATACGTAGGCTGCAGGCGTCCTCCCATTCTCCGGAGGGAGAGGAGACACTAAGGCTTCCCTGGTCAGATCTTAGAAGCCCAGGCAAAATTAGTAGGCTTGACGAGCTTCCCCGCCTCAGAGGAAAATTTAGCCAGGAGGTGAGAGAAAAAACGACATGGAGAGACCAAATTTCGGTTATCCAAAAGGAAATACTTTATTTTCCAAAGTAGTTTTATACCTTAAGTTTTGCATAGAGGATAATGGGGGAAGGGGTGGAGTCATGCAAGGACAGCAGTCACTGAGCCAGGCTTTCAAACTTATCATATGCAAAAGTTTAGGTGATTTACATCATCTTCTGGCCCGGAGGCCTGTTAACATTTTAAGAAACTTATTTTTCTCTAAAGGTGATTACTCTAAAGTCAGGTGCCAGCCTCCAAAAAACATTAGATAAAGTTGCATTCCATGTTCATAGCAGCACTGTTTACAATAGCCAGGACGTGGAAGCAACCTAGATGTCCATCCACAGATGAATGGATAAGCAAGCTGTGGTACAGAGTATTACTCAGCCATTAAAAAGAATACATTTGAATCAGTTCTAATGAGGTGGATGGAACTGGAGCCTATTATACAGAGTGAAGTAAGCCAGAAACAAAAACACAAATACAGTATACTAACGCATATATATGGAATTTAGAAAGATGGTAACAATCACCCTGCTTATGAGACAGCAAAAGAGACACTGATGTATAGAACAGACTTTTGGACTCTGGGACCGGGAGAGGGTGGGATGATTGGGGAGAATAGCATTGAAATATGTATAATATCATATCTGAAACGAGTCAGTCCAGGTATGATGCCCTATAACAGATGCCTGGGACTGGAGCACTGGGATGACCTGGAGGGATGGTGTGGGAAGGGGGGAGGGAGGAGGGTTCAGGATGGGGAACACGTGTATTCTGGTGGCGGATTCATCTCGATGTATACTAAAAGTAATACAATATTGTAAAGTTAAGCAAAATAAAAAAAATTAAAAAAAAAAAAAAGTTGCATTCCTATAGGGCAAAGGTGAGGTGTGCTCAATCAAGAAAAGAATTAACTCAAGGGTCCAAGGTTACAAACATTAAAGCTACTATTTACATTTCT
>CAKXYN010000625.1:0-41056 GCA_935064755.1 Tragelaphus eurycerus | reverse complement strand
TCTGTGCGATCCCACAGACGGCAGCCCACCAGGCTCCTCCGTCCCTGGGATTCTCCAGGCAAGAACACCGGAGTGGGCTGCCATTTCCTTCTCCAATGCATGAAAGCGAAAAGTGAAAGTGAAGTCGCTCAGTTGTCTCCGACTTCCAGCGACCCCATGGACTGGAGCCCACCAGGCTCCTCCGTCCATGGGATTTTCAAACAAGAGTACTGGGGTGGGGTGTCATTGCCTTCCCCGGACTACATGGGAAGGGGCCTATAAATCTTGAGAAGTATAAGCCAGATAAAGGCACTATCTGAAAATGAACGGACCCCACACTGTCCGCAACAACACCAGAGAAAGTTCTAAATATATTTTTACTATTATAGTCTTTTAAATTAAAAAAAATTTTTTTAATTTTTAAGTCCTCTACTACTCCTTTAATTTTCATTTTATAACCTACGCTAGTAAAGTAATGCTCAAAATTCTCCAAGCCAGGCTTCAGCAATATGTGAACCGTGAACTTCCTGATGTTCAAGCTGGTTTTAGAAAAGGCAGAGGAACCAGAGATCAAATTGCCAACATCCGCTGGATCATGGAAAAAGCAAGAGAGTTCCAGAAAAATGCTTATTTCTGCTTTATTGACTATGCCAAAGCCTTTGTGTAGATCACAATAAACTATGGAAAATTCTGAAAGAGATGGGAATAGCAGACCACCTGATCTGCCTCTTGAGAAATCTGTATGCAGGTCAGGAAACAACAGTTAGAACTGGACATGGAACAACAGACTGGTTCCAAATAGGAAAAGGGGTACGTCAAGGCTGTATATTGTCACCATGTTTATTTAACTTATATGCAGAGTACATCATGAGAAATGCTGGACTGGAAGAAACACAAGCTGGAATCAAGATTGCTGGGAGAAATATCAATAACCTCAGATATGCGGATGACACCACCCTTATGGCAGAAAGTGAAGAGGAACTCAAAAAGCCTCTTGATGAAAGTGAAAGTGGATAGTGAAAAGGTTGGCTTAAAGCTCAACATTCAGAAAACGAAGATCATGGCATCTGGTCCCATCACTACATGGGAAATAGATGGGGAAACAGTGGAAACAGTGTCAGACTTTATTTTTCTGGGCCCCAAAATCACTGCAGATAGTGACTGCAGCCATGAAATTAAAAGACTCTTACTCCTTGGAAGGAAAGTTATGACCAACCTCGATAGCATATTCAAAAACAGAGACATTACTTTGCCAACAAAGGTTCGCCTAGTCAAGGCTATGGTCTTTCCTGTGGTCATGTATGGATGTGAGAGCTGGACTGTGAAGGAGGCTGAGCGCCAAAGAATTGATGCTTTTGAACGGTGGTGTTGGAGAAGACTCTTGAGAGTCCCTTGGACTGCAAGGAGATCCAACCAGTCCATTCTGAAGGAGATCAGCCCTGGGATTTCTTTGGAAGGAATGATGCTAAAGCTGAAACTCCAGTATTTTGGCCACCTCATGCGAAGAGTTGACTCATTGGAGAAGACTCTGATGCTGGGAGGATTGGGACAGGCTTTTCCTTCTGGCCACCTCTGTCTCCCTCCTCCCTCTTCTCTTCTGCATGTAACTCTGTGAACCACTCTGGGTGTCTCTCACTTTGGAGAAACTTTTCATCATTAACCTAGATGTTTTATCATCGGTGCTGTATAGATGGACAAGTCTTGAAGCTACTGTAAGACTAAGACTGAAAACCAGAGGTAGGAGGCTTAAGTCCAAATCCTGACAACACCAGAGAACTGATGACTCCAGAGGACATTAATTGATAAGAGCTCATCAAGTGCTTCCATACCTACACTGAAACCAAGCACCACCCAAGGGTGAACAAGTTCCAGAGCAAGACATGGAATGCCACTCAAATTCTCCAGCAACACAGGAACAAGGCCCTGAACCTCAATATACAGGCTGCCCAAAGTCACACCAAACCCACTGACATCTCAAAACTCACCACTGGACACTTCATTGTACTTCAGAGAGAAGAAATCCAGCTCCACCCACCAGAACACCAACACAAGCTTCCCTAACTGGGAAACTACCGGGTCAAGCCCCAGCAGGATCCAGGGGATACCCTCAGGATGAATGGCGTTGGCAAGAGAGTAAAGGAGAGAGAAAGAGGCTGATATTCCTTGGTTTACACAGAAAGCCAATAAAGTCCCTGACATGGGACTTGCTCTGTTCACGGAGGCCACAGGTGCCCTCTCAATGGAGCGAAGATGCAGAGCGCTTTCTTTCTGGAGTGAAGACACAGAGCGCCTTCTCCGTTGGGTCTTAGAAGCCCGGGCAAAAAAAGGGAACTCAGAGGGACTGTGTGCTCCAGGGAATCAGCCTGGAAAAAAAAAAAAAAAAAGAGAGAGAGAGAGAGAGAGAGAGAGAGAGAGAGAGAGAGAGAGAGAGAGAGAGAGAGAGAGAGAGAGAGAATGATATGGGGAGACCCAGCTTAGGTGGCACAAGGTCTGCAGCTTTATTTTCAAAAGGAGCTTTTATACCCTGAGTTACACATTTCCAGAAGTGAAAGATACAGAGTCATGCAGAGTCAGCTCAACATTACATCAGTTTGACCTTCATCGGGACCAGGATGCATATCTTTCCATTTATAAGGGTCTTTGTGTTATGCACATTATCTTCTGGCCCAGAGGCCTGTTGACATTTTATGAACTTTTTCTGATAAAGGTTGGTCAACCAGAAAACTTGTTTTCCCTTAAAGTGTTTCTTCTTTATTTTTCCAATCTGTGTCTCCCTCAGAAACTATTAAATAAAGTTACATTCTTATGGAGCAAAGGTGCAGTGGGTTACAACAAAGAAAGAACCTATTCACTTAAAAGTCTTATGTTGTTAATTCCAAGGCTATTACTTGTTTTTCTGCATTTTAACTATGTTAACTAATGCACTCCCAGGCACACAATGGATATGGAGACTTGGCAGCAAACATTGGCTCAACAATGCAGTATTATTCTAATAAAACTTTTTCACCCCTCGAAGGTCATGGTTGGGATGTTGCGTTAGTTGCAAGAGTATAGATAAACCTGCCAAACAAGTAGAATGTCAACAGAGGGGTCTGAATTGAAATACTCCTTTCATGCCCAGGAGACTTATTAATTAGAGCCCTAATTTGATTTTCTTCAGAAAGGTGGTCGGGGTATCAGATCAGATCAGATCAGTTGCTCAGTCGTGTCCGACTCTTTGCAACCCCATGAACTGCAGCACGCCAGGCCTCCCTATCCATCACCAGCCTTCGGACGTCACTCAGACTCACATCCATCAAGTCAGTGATGCCATCCAGCCATCTCATCCTCTGTCGTCCCCTTCTCCTCCTGCCCCCCAATCCCTCCCAGCATCAGAGTCTTCTCCAATGAGTCAACTCTTCGCATGAGGTGGCCAAAATACTGGAGTTTCAGCTTTAGCATCATTCCTTCCAAAGAAATCCCAGGGCTGATCTACTTCAGAATGGACCGATTGGATCTCCTTGCAGTCCAAGGGACTCTCAAGAGTCTTCTCCAACACCACAGTTCAAAAGCATCAATTCTTCAGTGCTCAGCCTTCTTCGCAGTCCAGCTCTCACATCCATACATGGCCACAGGAAAGACCATAGCCTTGACTAGGCGAACCTTCGTTGGCAAAGTGATGTCTCTGCTTTTGAATATGCTATCTAGGTTGGTCATAACGTTCCTTCCAAGGAGTAAGCATCTTTTAATTTCATGGCTGCAGTCACCATCTGCAGTGATAGCCCCCTGTTAATGTCAGAAGAATTGGTGAAAGGTATAATATAGTAAACAGTAGACAGACAGACTTTGATTTCAGGGTAGATGCTCGAACAGGTCCAGGGAGTGTCTCAAGTCCTGATCCGCCTTGCCTGTCAGGTCTCCTCTGCATGACCTTGTCATGGGCGGGATCTCCCATGTTGGCTCCCGGCAGGAAACCTTGACAAGCCACCCATTCATCCCCACCCATAGCAAGGAAACTCCACAATAAAGAGGAACCACAAACTGCCAGTATACGAAAGGCTACCACAAACACAGCAATATAAACGAGATGAAAAGGCAGAGAAATACCCAGCAGGTAAAGGAACAGGATAAAGGCCCACCAAACCAAACCAAAGAGGAAGAGATAGGGAATCTACCTGATAAAGAATTCCAAATAATGATAGTGAAAATGATCCAAAATCTTGAAAACAAAATGGAGTTACAGGTAAATAGCCTGGAGACAAGGATTGAGAAGGTGTAAGAAAGGTTTAACAAGGACCTAGAAGAAATAAAAGACAGTAAATATATAATGAATAATGCAATGAAAGAGATGAAAAACACTCTAAAGGGAACCAACAGTAGAATAATAAATGCAGAAGATAGGATAAGAGAGGTAGAAGACAGAATGATAGAAATAAATGAAACAGAGTAGAAAAAAGAAAAATGAATTAAAAAGAAATGAGGACAATCTCAGAGACTTCTGGGACAATGTTAAACCCCCCAACATTCGAATCATGGGAGACCCAGAAGAAGACAAAAAGAAAGGCCATGAGAAAATACTTGAGGAGATAATAGTTGAAAACTTCCCTAAAATGGGGAAGGAAATAATCACCCAAGTCCAAGAAACCCAGAAAGTCCCAAACAGGATAAATCCAAAGTGAAACACCCCAAGACACATATTAATCAAATTAACAAAGAGCAAACACAAAGAACAAATACTAAAAGCAGTAAGAGAAAAACAACAAATAACGCACGAGGGCATTCCCATAAGGATAACAGCTGATTTTCCAATAGAAACTCTTCAAGCCAGGAGGGAATGGCAAAACATACTTAAAGTGATGAAGGAAAATAACCTACAGCCCATATTACTATACCCAGCAAGGATCTCATTCAAATATGAAGGAGAAATCAAAAGCTTTACAGACAAGCAAAAGCTGAGAGAATTCAGCACCATCAAACCAGCTCTCCAACAAATGCTAAAGGATCTTCTCTAGACAAGAAACACAGAAAGGGTGGGTAAACTCGAACCCAAAACAATAAAGTAAATGGCAACGGGATCATACTTATCAATAATTACCTTAAATATAAATTGGTTGAATGCCCCAACCAAAAGACAAATACTGGCTGAATGGATACAAAAACAAGACCCCTATATATGTTGTCTACAAGAGACCCACCTCAAAACAAGGAACACATACAGACTGAAAGTGAAGGGCTGGAAAATGATATTCCATGCAAATAGAGACCAAAAGAAAGCAGGAGGAGCAATACTCATATCAGATAAAATAGACTTTAAAACAAAGGCTGTGAAAAGAGACAAAGGACATTACATAATGATCAAAGGATCAGTCCAAGAAGAAGATATAACAATTATAAATATATATACACCCAACATAGGAGCACCGCAATATGTAAGACAAATGCTAACAAGTACGAAAGGGGAAATTAACAATAACACAATAATAGTGCAAGACTTTAATACCCTACTCACACTTATGGATAGATCAACTAAACAGAAAATTAACACGCAAACACAAACTTTAAATGATACAATAGACCAGTTAGACCTAATAGATATCTGTAGGACAATTCACCCCAAAACAATGAATTTCACCTTTTTCTCAAGTACACATGGAACCTTCTCCAGGATAGATCATATCCTGGGCCATAAATCTAGCCTCAGTAAATTCAAAAAAATTGAAATCATTCCAAGCATCTTTTCTGACCACAATGCAGTAAGATTAGATCACAATTACAGGAGAAAAACTATTAAAAATTCCAACATATGGAGGCTGAACAACATGCTGCTGAATAACCAACAAGTCATAGAATAAATCAAAAAATAAATCAAAATATGCATAGAAATGAATGAAAATGAAAACACAACAACCCTAAACCTATGGGACACTGTAAAAGCAGTGCTAAGGGGAAGGTTCATAGCAATAAGGCATACCTCAAGAAACAGGAAAAAAGTCAAATAAATAACCTAAGTCTATACCAAAAGCAACTAGAAAAGCAAGAAGAAGAACCCCAGTGTTAGTAGAAGGAAAGAGATATTAAAAATTAGGGCAGAAATAAATGCAAAAGAAACAAAAGAGATCATAGCAAAAATCAACAAAGCCGAAAGCTGGTGCTTTAAGAAGATAAATAAAATTGACAAACCATTTGCCAAAGTCACCAAGAAATAAAGGGAGAAGAATCAAATCAATACAATTAGAAATGAAAATGGAGAGATCACAACAGACAGCACAGAAATACAAAGGATCATAAGAGACTACTATCAGCAACTATATGCCAATATAATGGGCAACTTGGAAGATATATGGACAAATTCTTAGGAAATTACAACTTTCCAAAACTGAACCAGGAAGAAATAGAAAATCTTAATAGACCCATCACAAGCATGGAAATTGAAACAGTAATTAGAAATCTTCCAGCAAACAAAAGCCCAGGTCCAGATGTCTTCACACCTGAATTCTACCAAAACTTTAGAGAAGAGGTAACACCTATCTTACTCAAACTCTTCCAGAAAATTGCAGAGGAAGGTAAACTTCCAAACTCATTCTATGAGGCCACCATCACCCTAATAGCAAAACCAGACAAAGATGCCACAAAAAACGAAAACTACAGGCCAATATCACTGATGATCATAGATTCAAAAATCCTTAACAAAATTCTAGCAAACAGAATCCAACAACATATTAAATAATCATACATCATGACCAAGTGGGCTTTATCCAAGGGATGCAAGGATTCTTCAATGTCCACAAATCAATCAATGTAATACACCACATTAACAAATTAAAAGATAAAAACACATATAATTATCTAAATAGATTAAGAGAAAGCCTTTGACAAAATTCAACATTCATTTATGATAAAAACCCTCCAGAAACAGGAATACCTCAACATAATAAAAGCTATATATGACAAACACACAGCAAACATTATCCTCAATGATGAAAAATTGAAAACATTTCCCCTAAAGTCAGGAACAAGACAAGGGTGCCCACTCTCACCACTACTATTCAACATAGTTTTGGAAGTTTTGGCCACAGCAATCAGAGCAGAAAAAGAAATAAAAGGAATCCAGATTGGAAAAGAAGAAGTAAAACTCTCACTGTTTGCAGATAACATGATCCTCTACATAGAAAACCCTAAAGACTCCACCAGAAAATCACTAGAACTAACCAGATCAGATCAGTCACTCAGTCGTGTCTGACTCTTTGCGACCCCAGGAATCGCAGCACGCCAGGCCTCCCTGTCAGTAAAGTTGTGGGATACAAAGTCAACACTCAAAAATCCCTCACATTCCTATACACTAACAATGAGAAAACAGAAAGAGAAATTAAGGAAACAATTCCATTCACCATTTCAACGAAAAGAATAAAATACTTAGGAATATATTTACCTAAAGAAACAAAAGATCTATATATAGAAAATTATAAAACACTGGTGAAGGAAATCAAAGAGGACACAAATAGATGGAGAAATATACCATGTACATGGATCGGAAGAATCATTATAGTTAAAATGAGTATACTACCCAAAGCAATTTATAGATTCAATACAATCCTTATCAAGCTACCCTATCGACGGTATTTTTCACAGAGCTAGAATAAATAATTTCACAATTTGTATGGAAATACAAAAAAATCTCGAATAGCCAAAGCAATCTTGAGAAAGAAGAATGGAACTGGAGGAATCAACCTGCCTGACTTCAGGCTCTACTACAAAGCCACAGTCATCAAGACAGTATGGTACTGGCACAAAGACAGAAATATAGATCAATGGAACAAAATAGAAAGCCCAGAGTTAAATTCACGCACCTATGGACACCTTATCTTTGACCAAAAAGGCAAGAATATACAATGGAGAAAAGACAATCTCTTTAACAAGTGGTGCTGGAAAAACTAGCCAACCATTTGTAAAAGAATGAAAGTAGAACACTTTCTAACACCATACACAAAAATAAACTCAAAATGGATTAAAGATCTAAATATAAGACCAGAAACTAAAAACTCTTAGAGGAAAACATAGGCAAAACACTCGCCGGCATAAACCACAGCAGGATCCTCTATGACCCACCTCCCAGAATATTGGAAATAAAAGCAAAATAAACAAATGGGACCTAATTAAACTTAAAAGCTTCTGCACAACAAAGGAAACTATAAGCAAGGTGAAGAGACAGCCTTCAGAATGGGAGAAAATAATAGCAAATGAAGCAACGGGCAAATAATTAATCTCAAAAAATATACAAGCAACTCCTACAGCTCAATTCCAGAAAAATAAATGACCGAATCAAAAAATGGGCCAAAGAACTAAACAGACATTTCTCCAAAGAAGACATACAGCTGGCTAACAAACACATGAAAAGATGCTCCACATCACTCATTATCAGAGAAATGCAAATCAAAACCACTATGAGGTAGCATTTCACGCCAGTCAGAATGGCTGCTATCCAAAAGTCTACAAGCAATAAATGCTGGAGAGGGTGTGGAGAAAAGGGCAGCCTCTTACACTGTTGGTGGGAATGCAAACTAGTACAGCCATTATGGAGAACAGTGTGGAGATTCCTTAAAAACTGGAAAGAGAACTGCCATATGACCCAGCAATCACAATGCTGGGCATACGCACTGAATAAACCAGAATTGAAAGAGACACGTGTACCCTAGTGTTCATCGCAGCACTGTTTACAATAGCCAGGACATGGAAGCAACTTGGATGTCCATCAGCAGATGAATGGATAAAGAAATCTGTGGTTCATATACACAATGGAGTATCACTTAACCATTAAAAAAATATATTTGAATCAGTTAGAATAAAGAGGATGAAACTGGAAACCTATTATACGGAGTGAAGTAAGCAAGAAATAAAAACACCAATACAGCATACTAACACATATATATGGAATTTAGAAAGATGGTAATGATAACCCTGTATGCGAGACAGCAAAAGAAATGCAGATGTATAGAACAGTCTTTTGGACTCTGTGGTAGAGGGCGAGCCTGGGATGATTTGGGAGAATGGCATTGAAACCTTATGTTATCATATGTGAAACAAATCGCCAGTTCAAGTTCGATGCATGATACAGGATTCTTGGCGTTTGTGCACTGGCATGACACCGAGGGATGGGATGCAGAGTGAGGTGGGAGGGGGATTCAGGAAGGGGAACACATGTACACCCGTGGCGGATTCATGTCAATGTATGGCAAAACCAATACAATATTGTAAAGTAAAAAAATAAAATAAAATATCCCCACCCCCAAATAATGATATGCTGTCTAGGTTGGTCATAACTTACCTTCAAAGGAGAAAGCGTCTTTTAATTTCATGGCTTCAATCACCATTTGCAGTGATTTTCAGATCAGATCAGATCAGATCAGTCGCTCAGTCGTGTGCGACTCTTTGCGACCCCATGAACCGCAGCACGCCAGGCCTCCCTGTCCATCACCAGCTCCCGGAGGTCACTCAGACTCGCATCCATCGAGTCAGTGATGCCATCCAGCCATCTCATCCTCTGTCGTCCCCTTCTCCTCCTGCCCTCAATCCCTCCCAGCATCAGAGTCTTCTCCAATGAGTCAACTCTTCGCATGAGGTGGCCAAAATACTGGAGTTTCAGCTTTAGCATCATTCCTTCTAAAGAAATTCCAGGATTGATCTCCTTCAGAATGGACTGGTTGGATCTTCTTGCAGTCCAAGGGACTCTCAAGAGTCTTCTCCAACACCACAGTTCAAAAGCATCAATTCTTCGGCGCTCAGCCTTCTTCACAGTCCAGCTCTCACATCCATACATGACCACAGGAAAGACCATAGCCTTGACTAGGCGAACCTTTGTTGGTAAAGTAATGTCTCTGCTTTTGAATATGCTATCTAGGTTGGTCATAACTTTCCTTCCAAGGAGCAAGCGTCTTTTAATATCATGGCTGCAGTCACCATCTGCAGTGATTTTGGAGCCCAGAAAAACAAAGTCTGACACTGTTTCCACTGTTTCCCCATCTATTTCCCATGCAGTGATGGGGCCAGATGCCATGATCTTCGTTTTCTGAATGTTGAGCTTTAAGCCAACCTTTTCACTCTCCACTTTCACTTTCATCAAGAGGCTTTTTAGCCCCTCTTCACTTTCTGCCATAAGAGTGGTGTCATCTGCATATCTGAGGTTACTGATATTTCTCCCGGCAATCTTGATTCCATGACTTCCCTGGTGGCTCAGAGTGTAAAGCTTCTGCTTGCATTGCGGGAGGCCTAGGTTCAATCCCTGTGTCGGGAAGATCCCCTGGAGAAAGAAATGGCAGTGATTTTGGAGCTCCCCAAAATAAACTCTGTCACTGTTTCCACTGTTTCCCCATCTATTTGCCATGAAGTGATGGAACCGGATGCCATGATCTTCGTTTTCTGAATGTTGAGCTTTAAGTCAACTTTTTCACTCTCCACTTTCACTTTCATCAAGAGGTTCTTTAGTTCTTCTTCACTTTCTGCCATGAGGGTGGTGTCATCTGCATATCTGAGGTTATTAATATTTCTCCTGGCAATCTTGATTCCAGCTTGTGCTTCATCCAGCCCAGCATTTCTCATGATGTACTCTGCATATGTTACATAAGCATCATGATACTATACAGCCTTGATGTACTCCTTTCCCGATTAGGAACCAGTCTGTTGTTTCATGTCCAGTTCTAACTGTTGCTTCCTGACTTCGGTACAGGTTTCTCAAGAGGCAGGTCAGGTGGTCTGGTATTCCCATCTCTTTCAGAATTTTTCAGTTTATTGTGATCAATACAGTCAAAGGCTTTGGCATAGTCAATAAAGCAGAAATAGGTGTTTTTCTGGAACCCTCTTGCTTTTTCCATGATCCAGCAGATGTTGACAATTTGATCTCGGGTTCCTCTGCCTTTTCTAAAGCCAGCTTGAACATCTGGAAATTCACGGTTCATGTATTGCTGAAGCCTGGCTTGGAGAATTTTAAGCATCACTTTACTAGCATGAGAGATGATTGCAATTGTGTAGTAGTTTAAGCATTCTTTAGCATTGCCTTTATTTGGGATTGGAATGAAAACTGACCTTTTCCAGTCCTGTGGCCGCTGCTGAGTTTTCCAAATTTGTTGACATACTGCGTGCAGCACTTTCACAGCATCATCATTTAGGATATGAAATAGCTCCACTGGAATTCCATCACCTCCACTAGTTTTGTTCGTAGTGATGCTTTCTAAGGCCCACTTGACTTTGCATTCCAAGATGTCTGACTCTAGGTGAGTGATCACACCATCGTCATTCTCTGGGTCATGAAAATCTTTTTAATACAGTTCTTCTGTGTATTCTTGCCACCTCTTCTTAATATCTTCTGCCTCTCTTAAGTCCATGATATTTCTGTCCTTTATTGAGCTCATCTTCGCATGAAATATTCCCTTGATATCTCTAATTTTTTGAAGAGATCTCTAGTCTTTACCGTTCTATTGTTTTCTGCTATTTCTTTGCACTGATCACTGAAGACCACTTTTCTCCTTGCTATTCTTTGGAACTCTTCATTCAAGTGGGGATAGCTTTCATTTTCTCCTTTGCTTTTCACTTCTCTTTTTTTCTCAGCTATTTGTAAGGCGTTCTCAGACAGCCATTTTGCTTTTTTACATTTGTTTTCTTGGGAATGGTTGATTCCTGTCTCTTGTACAATGTCACGAACCTCTGTCCATAGTTCGTCAGGCACTCTGTCTATCAGATCTAGGCCTTGAAATCTATTTCTCACTTCCACTGTATAGTCATAAGGGATTTGATTTAGATTATGCCTGGATGGTCTATTGCTTTTACTCACTTTGTTCAATTTAAGTCTGAATTTGGCAATAAGGAGCTTATGATCTCAGCCACAGTCAGCTCCTGGTCTTGTTTTTGCTGACTGTATAGAGCTTCTCCATCTTTGGCTGCAAAGAATATAATTAATCTGATTTTGGTGTTGACCATCTGGCTATGTACATGTGTAGTCTTCTCTGCTGTTGTTGGAAGAGGGTATTTGCTATGACCAGTGTGTTCTTTTGGCAGAACTGTGTTAGCCTTTGCCCTTTTCATTCTGTACTCCAAGGCCAAATTTTCCTGTTATTCCAGGTGTTTCTTGACTTCCTACATTTGGATTCCAGTCCTCTGTAATGAAAAGGACATCTTTTTGGAGTGTTAGTTCTAAAAGTTCTTATAGGTCTTCATAGAATCATTCAACTTCAACTTCTTCAGCGTTACTTTTCAGAGCATAGTTTTGGATTACCATGATATTGAATGGTTTGCCTTGGAAAGGAACAGAGTTCATTCTGTTGTTTTTGAGACTGCATCCAAGTACTGCATTTTGGACTCTTTTGTTGACTATGATGGAATGGCCAAGAGAAGCATCCCACGTCCAAGGTCAGGGGCAGCAGCCAAGAGGAGCTACCCCATGTTCACGATCAGGGGCGGTGGCTGCGCTTTGCTGAAGCAGCCATGAAGAGATACCACACGTCCAAGGTAAGAGAAACCCAAGTAAGATGATAGGCACTGAGAGAGGGCATCAGAGGGCAACACACTGAAACCACAATCACAGACAACTAGCCAATCTTATCACATAGAGCATAGCCTTGTCTACTAAATGAAACTGAGCCATGCCATGTGGGGCCACCCAAGACAGGTGGGTCATGGTGGAGAGGTCTTACAGAATGTGGTCCACTGGAGAAGGGACTAGCAAACCACTTCAGTATTCTTGCCTTGAAAATCCCATAAATAGTATGAAAAGACAAAAAGATAGGACATTGAAAGATGAACTCCCCAGGTCAGTAGGTGCCCCATATGCTACTGGAGATCAGTGGACAAGTAACTCCAGAAAGAATGAATGGATGGAGCCAAAGCAAGAACAACACCCAGTTGTGGATGGAACTGTTGATAGAAGCAAGGTCTGATGCTGTAAAGAGCAATATTCCATAGGAACCTGGAATGTTAGGTCCATGAATCAAGGCAAATTGGAAGTGATCAAACAGGAGATGGCAAGAGTGAATATTGACATTCTAGGAATCAGGGAACTAAGATGGACAGCAATGGGTGAATTTAACTCAGATGACCACTATATCTACTACTGTTGGCAGGAATCCCTTAAAAGACCTTTCAGGTATGACCTAAATCAAATCCCTAACGATTATACAGTAGAAGTGAGAAATGGATTTAAGGGACTAGATCTGATAGACTGCGTGATGAACTATGGAAAGAGGTTCATGACACTGTACAGGAGAGAGGGAGAAAGACCTTCCCTTAGAGAAAGAAATGTAAAAAAGCAAAATGGCTGTCTGAGGAGGCCTTACAAAAAGTTGAGAAATGAAAAGACGCTAAAAGCAAAGGAGAAAAGGAAAGCTATCCCCACTTGAATGAAGAGTTTCAAAGAATAGCAAGGAGAGATAAGAAAGCAGTCTTCAGTGATCAGTGCAAAGAAATAGCAGAAAACAATAGAACGGGAAAGACTAGAGATCTCTTCAAAAATTAGAGATATCAAGGGAACATTTCATGCAAAGATGAGCTCAATAAAGGACAGAAATATTATGGACCTAAGAGAGGCAGAAGATATTAAGAAGAGGTGGCAAGAATACACAGAAGAACTGTATTAAAAAGATTTTCATGACCCAGAGAATGACGATGGTGTGATCACTCACCTAGAGTCAGACAACTTGGAATGCAAAGTCAAGTGGGCCTTAGAAAGCATCACTACGAACAAAACTAGTGGAGGTGATGGAATTCCAGTGGAGCTATTTCATATCCTAAATGATGATGCTGTGAAAGTGCTGCATGCAGTATGTCAACAAATTTGGAAAACTCAGCAGTGGTCACAGGACTGGAAAAGGTCAGTTTTCATTCCAATCCCAAAGAAAGGCAATGCCAAAGAATGCTCAAACAACCACACAATTGCAGTCATCTCTCATGCTAGTAAAGTAATGCTCAAAATTCTCCAAGTGAGGTTTCAGCAGTACCTGAACTTTGAACTTCTAGATGTTCTATCTGGTTTTGGAAAAGGCAGGGGAACCAGAGATCAAATTGCCAACATCTGCTGGATAATTGAAAAAGCAAGAAAATTCCAGAAAAACATCTATTTCTGCCTTATTGACTATGCCATAACCTTTGATTGTGTGGATCACAATAAACTGTGAAAAATTCTGAAAGAGATGGGAATACCAGACGACCTGACCTTCCTCTTGAGAAACCTGTACCCAGATCAGGAAACATCAGTGAGAACTGGACATGGAACAACAGACTGGTTCCAAATCGGGAAAGGAGTACATCAACAGTGTATAGTGTCATCCTGCTTATTTAACTTATATGCAGAGTACATCATGAGAAATGCTGGACTGGATAAAGCACAAGCTGGAATCAAGATTGCTGGGAGAAATATCAGTAACCTCAGATATGCAGATGACTCCACCCTTATGGCAGAAAGTGAAGAAGAACTAAAGAGCCTCTTGATGAAGGTGAAAGTGGAGAGTGAAAAGTTGGCTTGAAGCTCAACATTCAGAAAACTAAGATCATTGCATCCAGTCCCATCACTTCACGGCAAAGAGTTGGAGAAACAGTGGAAACAGTGGCAGACTTTATTTTGGGGGGCTCCAAAATCACTGCAGATGGTGACTGAAGCCATGAAATTAAAAGAGCTTACTCCTTGAAAGAAAAGTTATGACCAACCTAGACAACGTATTAAAAAGCAGAGACATTAGTTTGCCAACAAAGGTCCATCTAGTCAAAGCTATGGTTTCTCCAGTAGTCATGTATGGATATGAGAGTTGGACTCTTATTTCTCATAAAGAAAGCTGAGCACCGAAGAATTGATGCTTTTGAACTGTGGTGTTAGAGAAGACTGTTAAGAGTTCCTTGCACTGCAAAGAGATCCAATCTGTCCATCTTAAAGGAAATCAATTTTGAATGTTCATTGGATGAACTGATGTTGAAGCTGAAACTCCAATACTTTAGCCACCTGATGTGAAGAGCTGATTCATTGGAAAAGTCCCTGAAGCTGGGAAAGATTGAGGGCAGGAGAAGGGGATGACAGAGGATGAGATGGTTGGATGGCACCACTGACTCAATGGACATGAGCGTGAGTAAACTCTGGGAGTTGGTGATGGACAGGGAGGCCTGCTATGCTGCAGTCCACAGAGTTGCAGAGAGCTGAAAACGACTGAGTGACTGAACTGAACTGAACTGATATTAATACAGCTAGCTATGGAAATGTGTAATGAAATATTAAATATTTAAAGTACTCAGTGATTTATAGAAAATGATTAAGTTAAAATTACATTTAAAAAGGATACATAGAATACTTAAGTAAAACATTAAACTTGAAAAAGTATTCAAATATATAAACATAATTCATGTTACGTGTAACAAATAACAAAGAGAAAAATATAAACAGAAATGCAAAATTTATGTTATACAAAATGTTACAATGCATTAGATGATAAAATCCTTAACAAGGGTAGATAGAAGAATGTTCAAATTCATATGGCTACCAAGTGTATTGCACATAAATTACACATATATGTGAAATTCTAAGACTTCAAAGAAAAGATGCCATGTAAATTCACTCTACCACATATTTACTAGTGCTTATAAGACTAAAACTGTATATTCTAATCTTGGAATAATATATATATTTAAAGTAGAACCTAAAATTTCCTATAGCTACCTAAAAAGCTACACTAGTAACATTTATGCATATGCTCTTTCAGTCTTCTTCACTTATAACTCAGGTTGCTATATTTGTGTCCAATAAAGCTCACATAATTGTATTATTTTGTAATAATTGAGAAGAACCACAGTGAGAACCTAAAATATTTGATTCGCTAAGTAAAGCTCATTGTTTCTCCCATAAAAAATTAGAAAGAAACCTCTACAAATGCAGATATTCCATTGGCCTTAATCACTGTATCTTTCCATGCTTAGCCTTTGAGTAAGTAAATTTTTGTTAAAGGATATTTGCATAGGTGATCAACAGTCACATTCAAGGACACATATAGAATACATGGAGCAAAATCAAATTACTTAAAATTAGTCATTTCAATAATAATGAAAACATAGATTCATAATATTACAAATAAGACCACAGGTTTGGTTTGATACCTTCATTGCGCTTACTACAACTGTAACTAATTAACTGCATATAAAAGTAATTTAATATTTTTATACTCAGACTATAAATGTGTATGAGAGAGCTGAAAAATAAAGAAGGCAGAGTGCAGAAGAATTGATACTTTTCAACTGTGATGCTGGAAAAGACTCTTGAGAATTTCTGGGAGAGCAAGGAAATTAAACCAGTCAAACCTGAAAAATCAACCTTGAACACTCTTTGGAAGGACTGATGCTGAATCTGAAGCTCCAATACTTTGGCCACCTGATGCGAAAAGCTGACTTTTTGGAAAAGACCCTGATGCTGGGAAAGATTGAAGGCAGAAGAAGAGGGTGACAGAGGATGAGATGGTTGAATGGTATCAGATTCAGTGGATATGAACTTGGGCAGATTCTGGGAGATGCTGAGGTACAGGGAAGCCTGGTGTGCTACAGTCCATGGGGAATCAAAGAGTTAGCTATGACTTGGTGACTGAAGAACAATAACAACAGGCTGTAAACATCAAAATCAGGGCTCATAACTGCTGATCTTACCTACACTGCCTGGCACAATAGTTGGCTCACAGTGCGTGCTCAGTAAATCCCTGTTGAATGAATGACTGACTTATTCATCTAGCCTCATGATTCTTAAACCTTCTTTTTACTTGTTGAATCTTATATTCAAGTTAAAGCAGATAAGAGAAGTGCTGTTCTCCTTTAAGGGGCCTCATGGGCTTAGACTTCAGCTTGCTGTCCCTTCTTGCCACATTGTGTGGTTCTTCAGGCAAGAAGTGGAGCCACTAGGGCTCCTTAGAACATTGAACCAGTCTAACTGCTTGGATTATTTTCTATATTTGTACCAAATAATCATGCAACAGAGGCTTGAATCATATAATGCTGGGGAAATTACTTTCTTCTGACACTATCTGTTTCTTTGTTGGACTGCCTCTAGATTAAGATTTTTTATTAAATTAAATTGAAATCTTCTCTTTAATCCTTAGAACTATCCTTTGGAACTGACAAGGACAAGTCTAAATTTTCTTTCACATTTCAAATATCTAAGGTCACTTTTTACAAAACAGAAGCAGACTATTACAGTCCTTTTATCTTACCTATTCTCCCTTTTATTTTTTCTTCCTTGTTATTTTTATTATTTTTTTTAACTTTACAATATTGTATTGGTTTTGCTATATATCAACATGAATCTGCCACAGGTATACATGTGTTCCCCATCCTGGACCCTCCTCCCTCCTCCCTCCCCGTACCATCCCTCTAGGTCGTCCCAGTGCACCAGCCCCAAGCATCCAGTGTTGTGGATCAAACCTGGACTGGTGACTCGTTTCATATATGATATTATTCATGTTTCAATGCCATTCTCCCAAATCATCCCACCCTCTCCCTCTCCCACAGAGTCCAAAAGACTGTTCTATACATCAGTGTCTCTTTTGCTGTCTCGTATATAGGGATATTGTTACCATCTTTTTAAATTCCATATATATGTGTTAGTATACTGTATTGGTGTTTTTCTTTCTGGCTTACTTCATTCTGTATAATAGGCTCCAGTCTCATCTACCTCATTAGAACTGATTCAAATGTATTCTTTTTAATGGCTGAGTAATACTCCATTGTGTATATGTACCACAGATTTCTATCCATTCATCTGCTGATGGACATCTAGGTTGCTTCCATGACCTGCCTATTGTAAACAGTGCTGCGGTGAACACTGGGGTACACTTGTCTCTTTCAATTCTGGTTTCCTCAGTGTGTATGCCCAGCAGGGGATTGCTGGATCATAAGGCAGTTCTATTTCCAGTTTTTTAAAGGAATCTCCACACTGTTTTCCATAGTGGCTGTACTAGTTTGCATTCCCACCAACAGTGTAAGAGGGTTCCCTTTTCTCCACACCCTCTCCAGCACTTATTGCTTGTAGACTTTTGGATAGCAGCCATTCTGACTGGTGTGAAATGGTACCTCATAGTGGTTTTGATTTGCATTTCTCTGATAATAAGTAAAGTAATGCTCAAAATTCTCCAAGCCAGGCTTCAGCAATATGTGAACCGTGAACTTCCTGATGTTCAAGCTGGATTTAGAAAAGGCAGAGGAACCAGAGATCAAATTGCCAACATCCGCTGGATCATGGAAAAAGCAAGAGAGTTCCAGAAAAACATCTATTTCTGCTTTATTGACTATGCCAAAGCCTTTGACTGTGTGGATCACAATAAACTACGGAAAATTCTGAAAGAGATGGGAATACCAGACCACCTGATCTGCCTCTTAAGAAATCTCTATGCAGGTCAGGAAGCAACAGTTAGAACTGGTCATGGAACAACAGACTGGTTCCAAATAGGAAAAGGAGTACGTCAAGGCTGCATATTGTCACCATGTTTATTTAACTTATATGCAGAGTACATCATGAGAAATGCTGGACTGGAAGAAACACAAGTTGGAATCAAGATTGCCGGGAGAAATATCAATAACCTCAGATATGCAGATGACACGACTCTTATGGCAGAAAGTGAAGAGGAACTAAAAAGCCTCTTGATGAAAGTGAAAGTGGAGAGTGAAAAGGTTGGCTTAAAGCTCAACATTCAGAAAACGAAGATCATGGCATCTGGTCCCATCACTGCATGGGAAATAGATGGGGAAACAGTGGAAACAGTGTCAGACTTTGTTTTTCTGGGCTCCAAAATCACTGCAGATGGTGACTGCAGCCATGATATTAAAAGACGCTTGCTCCTTGGAAGGAAAGTTATGACCAACCTAGATAGCATATTCAAAAGCAGAGACATCACTTTGCCAACAAAGGTTCGCCTAGTCAAGGCTATGGTCTTTCCTGTGGTCATGTATGGATGTGAGAGCTGGACTGTGAAGAAGGCTGAGCGCCGAAGAATTGATGCTTTTGAACTGTGGTGTTGGAGAAGACTCTTGAGAGTCCCTTGGACTGCAAGAAGATCCAACCAGTCCATTCTGAAGGAGATCAATCCTGGAATTTCTTTAGAAGGAATGATGCTAAAGCTGAAACTCCAGTATTTTGGCCACCTCATGCGAAGAGTTGACTCATTGGAGAAGACTCTGATGCTGGGAGGAATTGAGGGCAGGAGGAGAAGGGGACGACAGAGGATGAGATGGCTGGATGGCATCACTGACTCGATGGATTCGAGTCTGAGTGACCTCCGGGAGCTGGTGATGGACAGGGAGGCCTGGCGTGCTGCGGTTCATGGGGTCGCAAAGAGTCGCACACGACTGAGCGACTGATCTGATCTGATCTGATCTGATAATAAGTGATGTGGAGCATCTTTTCATGTGTTTGTTAGCCAGCTGTATGTCTTCTTTGGAGAAATGTTTATTTAGTTCTTTGGCCCATTTTTTGATTCCGTCATTTATTTTTCTGGAATTGAGCTGTAGGAGTTGCTTGTATATTTTTCAGATTAATTGTTTGTCAGTTGCTTCATTTGCTATTGTTTTCTCCCATTCTGAAGGCTGTCTTTTCACCTTGCTTGTAGTTTCCTTTGTTGTGCAAAAGCTTTTAAGTTTAATTAGGTCCCATTTGTTTATTTTTGCTTTTATTTACAATATTCTGGGAGGTGAAAGTGAAAGTGGAGAGTGAAAAAGTTGGCTTAAAAGCTCAACATTCAGAAAACTAAGATCATGGCATCTGGTCCCATCACTTCATGGGAAATGGATGGGGAAACAGTGGAAACAGAGTCAGACTTTATTTTTCTGGGCTCCAAAATCACTGCAGATGGTGACTGCAGCCATGAAATTAAACGATGCTTACTCCTTGGAAGGAAAGTTATGACCAACCTAGATAGCATATTCAAAAGCAGAGACATTACTTTGCCAACAAAGGTTCATCTAGTCAAGGCTATGGTTTTTTCCTGTGGTCATGTATGGATGTGAGAGCTGGACTGTGAAGAAGGCTGAGTGCTAAAGAACTGATGCTTTTGAACTGTGGTGTTGGAGAAGACTCTTGAGAGTCCCTTGGACTGCAAGGAGATCCAACCAGTCCATTCTGAAGGAGATCAGCCCTGGGATTTCCTTCAAAGGAATGATGCTAAAGCTGAAACTCCAGTACTTTGGCCACCTGATGCAAAGATTTGACTCATTGGAAAAGACTCTAATGCTGGGAGGGATTGGGGGCAAGAGGGGAAGGAGACGACGGAGGATGAGATGGATACATGGCATCACGGACTCATGGATGTGAGTCTCAGTGAACTCCGGGAGTTGGTGATGGACAGCGAGGCCTGGTGTGCTGCGATTCATGGGGTCAAAAAGAGTCAGACAGGACTGAGCGACTGATCTGATCTGATCTGGGAGGTGGGTCATAGAGACTCCTGTTGTGATGTATGTCAGAGAGGGTTTTGCCTATGTTCTCCTCTAAGAGTTTTATAGTTTCTGGTCTTAAGTTTAGATCTTCAATCCATTTTGAGTTTATTTTTGTGTATGGTGTTAGAAAGTACTCTAGTTTCATTCTTTTACAAGTGGTTGACCAATTTTCCCAGCACCACTTGTTAAAGAGATTGTCTTTAATCCATTGTATATTCTTGCCTTTTTTGTCAAAGATAAGTTGTCCATAGGTCCGTGGATTTAACTCTGGGCTTTCTATTTTGTTCCATTGATCTATATTTCTGTCTTTGTGCCAGTACCATACTGTCTTGATGACTGTGGCTTTGTAGTAGAGCCTGAAGTCAGGCAGGTTGATTCCTCCAGTTCCATTCTTCTTTCTCAAGATTGCTTTGGCTATTCGAGGTTGTTTGTATTTCCATATAAATTGTGAAATTAATTGTTCTAGCTCTGTGAAAAATATCGTTGGTAGCTTGATAAGGATTGTATTGAATCTATAAATTGCTTTGGGTAGTATACTCATTTTCACTATATTGATTCATCTAATCCATGAACATGGTATATTTCTCCATCTATTAGTGTCCTCTTTGATTTCTTTCACCAGTGTTTTATAGTTTTCTACATATAGGTCTTTAGTTTCTTTAGATAGATATATTCCTAAGTATTTTATTGTTTTCATTGCAATGGTGAATGGAATTGTTTCCTTAATTTCTCTTTCTCTTTTCTCATTATTAGTGTATAGGAATGCAAGGGGTGTCTGTGTGTTGATTTTATATCCTAAAACTTTACTATATTCATTGAATAGCTCTAGTAATTTTATGGTGGAGTCTTTAGGATTTTCTATGTAGAGGATCATGTCATCTGCAAACAGTGAGAGTTTTACTTCTTCTTTTCCAATCTGGATTCCTTTTATTTCTTTTTCTGCTCTGATTTCTGTGGCCAAAACTTCCAAAACTATGTTGAATAGTAGTGGTGAGAGTGGGAACCCTTGCCTTTTTCCTGACTTTAGAGGAAATGCTTTCAATTTTTCACCATTGAGGATAATGTTTCCTGTGGGTTTGTCATATATAGCTTTATTACGTTCCTTCTATTTCTGCTTTCTGGAGAGTTATTTTTTAAATCATAAATGGATGTTGAATTTTGTCAAAGGCTTTCTCTGCATCTATTGAGATAATCATATGGTTTTTATTTTTCAATTTGTTAATGTGGTGTATTACATTGATTGATTTGTGGATATTGAAGAATCCTTGCATCCCTGAGATAGAGCCCACTTGTCATGGTGTATGATCTTTTTAATGTGTTGTTGGATTCTGATTGCTAGAATTTTGTTAAGGATTTTTGCATCTATGTTCGTCAGTGATATTGGCCTGTAGTTTCCTTTTTTTGTGGCATCTTTGTCAGGTTTTGGTATTAGGGTGATGGTGGCCTCATAGAATGAGTTTGGAAGTTTACCTTCCTCTGCAATTTTCTGGAAGAGTTTGAGTAGGATAGGTGTTAGCTCTTCTCTAAATTTTTGGTAGAATTCAGCTGTGAAGCCGTCTGGACCTTGGCTTTTGTTTGCTGGAAGATTTCTGATTACTGTTTCAATTTCCATGCCTTTGATGGGTCTGTTAAGATTTTTTATTTCTTCCTGGTTCAGTTTTGGAAAGTTGTACTTTTGTAAGAATTTGTCCATTTCTTCCAAGTTGTCCATTTTATTGGCATATAACTGCTGATAGTAGTCTCTTATGATCCTTTGTATTTCTGTATTGTCTGTTGTGATCTCTCCATTTTAATTTCTAATTGTATATTTGGTTTTTCTCCCTTTGTTTCTTGATGAGTCTGGCTAATGGTTTGTCAATTTTATTTACCCTTTCAAAGAACCAGCTTTTGGCTTTGTTGATTTTTGCTATGGTCTCTTTTGTTTCTTTTGCATTTATTTCTGCCCCAATTTTTAAGATTTCTTTCCTTCTACTAACCCTGGGGTTCTTCATTTCTTCCTTTTCTAGTTGCTTTAGGTGTAGAGTTCGGTTATTTGTTTGACTTTTTCTTGTTTCTTGAGGTATGCCTGTATTGCTATGAACTCTCCCCTTAGGACTGCTTTTAGTGTCTCACAGGTTTTTGCTTGTTGTGTTTTCATTCATTTCTATGCATATTTTGATTTCTTTTTTGATTTCTTCTGTGATTTGTTGGTTATTCAGCAGCGTGTTGTTCAGCCTCCATATGTTGGAATTTTTAATATTTTTTCTCCTGAAATTGAGATCTAATCTTACTGCATTATGGTCAGAAAAGATGCTTGGAATGATTTAAATTTTTGGAATTTACTGAAGCTAGATTTATGGCCCAGGATGTGATCTATCCTGGAGAAGGTTCCGTGTGCACTTGAGAAAAAGTTGAAATTCATTGTTTTGGGGTGAAATGTCCTATAGATATCAATTAGGTCTAACTGGTCTATTGTGTCATTTAAAGTTTGTGTTTCCTTGTTAATTTTCTGTTTAGTTGATCTATCCATAAGTGTGCTGCTGCTGCTGCTAAGTTGCTTCAGTTGTGTCCGACTCTGTGCGACCCCATAGACAGCAGCCCACCAGGCTCCACCATCCCTGGGATTCTCCAGGCAAGAACACTGGAGTGGGTTGCCATTTCCTTCTCCAATGCATGAAAGTGAAAAGGGAGTGGGGTATTAAAGTCTTGCACTATTATTGTGTTATTGTTAATTTCCCCTTTCATACTTGTTAGCATTTGTCTTACATATCGCGGTGCTCCTATGTTGGGTGCATATATATTTATAATTGTTGTATCTTCTTCTTGGATTGATCCTTTGATCATTATGTATTGTTCTTCTTTGTCTCTTTTCACAGTCTTTGTTTTAAAGTCTATTTTATCTGATATGAGTATTGGTCCTCCTGCTTTCTTTTGGTCTCTATTTGCATGGAAAATCTTTTTCCAACCCTTCTCTTTCAGTCTGTATGTTTCCCCTGTTTTGAGGTGGGTCTCTTGTAGACAACATACATAGGGGTCTTTTTTTGTATCCATTCAGCCAGTCTTTGTCTTTCAGTTGCGGCATTCAACCAGTTTATATTTAAGGTAATTATTGATAAATATGATCCCATTGCCATCTACTTTATTGTTTTGGTTTCGAGTTTATACATCCTTTTTTTGTTTCCTGTCTAGAAAATATCCTTTAGTATTTGTTGGAGAGCTGGTTTGGTGGTGCTGAATTCTCTCACCTTTTGCTTGTCTGTAAAGCTTTTGATTTCTCCTTCATATTTGAATGAGATCCTTGCTGGGTACAGTAATCTGGGCTGTAGGTTATTTTCTTTCATCACTTTAGGTATGTTTTGCCATTCCCTCTTGGCTTTAAGAATTTCTATTGAAAGATCAGCTGTTCTCCTTATGGGAATTCCCTTGTGTGTTATTTGTTGTTTTTCCCTTGCTGCTTTTAATATTTGTTCTTTGTGTTTGATCTTTGTTAATTTGATTAATATGTGTCTTGGGGTGTTTTGCCTTGGGTTTATCCTGTTTGGGACTCTCTGGGTTTCTTGGACTTGAGTGATTATTTTCTTCCCCATTTTAGGGAAAATTTCAACTATTATCTCCTCAAATATTTTCTCATGGTCTTTCTTTTTGTCTTCTTCTTCTGGGACTCCTATGATTCGAATGTTGTAGCATTTAATATTGTCTGGGAGGTCTCTAAGATTGTCCTCATTTCTTTTAATTCATTTTTCTTTTTTCCTCTCTGCTTCATTTATTTCTACCATTCTATCTTCTAATTCACTAATCCTATCTTCTGCCTCTGTTAGTCTACTATTTATTGCCTCCAGAGTGTTTTTGATTTCATTTATTGCATTATTCACTATATATTGACTCTTTTTTATTTCTTCTAGGTCCTTGTTAAACCTTTCTTGCATCTTCTCAATCCTTGTCTCCAAACTATTTATCTGTGATTTCATTTTGCTTTCAAGATTTTGGATCATTTTCACTATCATTATTCTGAATTGTTTATCAGGTAGATTCCCTATCTCTTCCTCTTTTCTTTGGTTTGGTGGGCCTTTATCCTGTTCCTTTACATGCTGGGTATTCCTCTGTCTCTTCATTTTGTTTATATTGCTGAGTTTGGGGTGTCCTTTCTGTATTCTGGCAGTTTGTGGAGTTCTGTTTTTTGTGGAGTTTCCTCACTGTGTGTGGGTTTGTACAGGTGGCTTGTCAAGGTTTCTTGGTTAGGGAAGCTTGTGTCAGTGTTCTGGTGGTTGGAGCAGGATTTCTTCTCTCTGGAGTGCAATGAAGTGTCCAGTAATGAGTTATGAGATGTCTATGGTTTTGTAGTAACTTTGGGCAGCTTGTATATTGGAGCTCAGGGCTGTGCTCCTATGTTGCTGGAGAATTTGCGTGGTATGTCTTGCCCTGGAACTTGTTGGCCCTTGTGTGGTGCTTGGTTTCAGTGTAGGTATGGAGGCATTTGATGAACTCCTGTCAATTAATGTTCCCTGGAGTCAGGTTTTGGACTTTAGCCTCCTGCTTCCAGTTATCGGTCTTATTTTTACAGTAGTCTCAAAACTTCTCCTTCTATACAGCACCATTGATAAAACATCTAGGTTAAAGATGATATGTTTCTCCACCGTGAGGGTCACCCAGAGAGGTTTACAGCGTTACATGGAGAAGAGAAGAGGGAGGAGGGAGTTAGAGGTGACCTGAATGAAATGAGGTGGAATCAATAGAGGAGAGAGCAGGCTAGCCAGTAATCACTTCCTTATGTGTACTCCACTACTGGACCGCTCAGAGATATTCATGGAGTTATATAGAAAAGAGAAGAGGGAGGAAGGAGACAAAAGTGGCCAGGAGGATAAAAGAGGGGAATGAAAAGGAGAGAGACAGATTCAGCCAGTAATCAGTTTCCTAAGTATTCTCCACCGTCTGGAACACACAGAATTTCACAGAGTTGGGTAGAGCAGAGAGGAGTTAGGGAGGAGACACAGGCGACCTAATGGAGAAAAAGGAGAGTCCAAAGGGGGAGAGAGCAGTCAAGCCAGTAATCTCACTCCCAAGTAAAAATGGGTACTGAAGATTGGTGTTTAAAGGTACAAAATTGATAACAAATACCAAAAAGCAAAAATTAAAAATCTAGAGTGGAGTTTGGAATTTCAAGAATACAATGTTAAAGAAAAGAAGAAGATCAAGAAAGAGGAAAAAAAAAAGTCACAAAAATTATAAAGAAAATATAGGTACAAAATTGATAAAAATACCAAAACCCAAAAATTAAAAACCTAGAGTAGAGTTTGGAATTTCAGAAATACAATGTTAAAGAAAAGAAGAAAAAAAGAAAAAGAAACAGGAAAAAAAAAAAAAACAAAGTCAGAAATATTATAAAAAATATATATATGAAGTTTGCGTTTAAAAAATAGGGGCTTTTTTTAAGTAATAGTAGGTTATAAAAGTGAAAATTAAAGGAGTAATAGAGGACTTAAAAGTTAAAAAGAAAGAAAGAAATAATGATCATAAAAATAGTAAAAATTATCTAGAACTTTCTCTGGTGTTGTTGTGGGTATTGTGGTGTCAACTCATTTTCAGCTAGTTCCTTGGTCCAGCTTATATTTCTCAAGATCTATAGGCCCCTTCCTATGTAGTCGGTCCTAACGACAGAGTTTTAATCTATTGTACCTGTCACTTCCAAGGCGGTTCCTTCTGTTTTAGCTTCTTCTGTTTGCTGGTCTCTTCAGTGTCTGATTTCTGCCCTGACACAAAGGGGGCGGTGGTGGACACTTTTTTTTTTTTTTTAGGCTCACTTGTTCAGTCGCACTGTGGGGAGGGAGGGATGCTGCAAACAAATAACACTGGCATATGCTCGCAGTGTATCAGCCACACTGGGCCTGACCCCGCTCACGGCGCATGTACCTTCCCTGCCCACACTGCTCAGGCTCTGGCTTGCTCTGCCGGGAATGATCCGAGGCTGGCTCTGGGCTTCATGCACCTCCCACGTCTAAGCCGCTCAGGTTCAGGCACTTGGGTAGTCCTCAGAGGCGCAGACTTGGTTGGGCCTGCGTTTTGTGACCTTCCCAGGTCCGAGCAGCTCAGGTGACGAGGTGTTTGGTGAGCATGGTCGCTGTGACTTATCGCCTCCCCGCTGCTGGGATTTCTGGGTGTACAACCGGCGCACCTTCTTAGGTGGATGTTGACTGTCCAGAACCTCAAGAAGTCTTAAGCAGCAAAGAAGCCTGCTTACAGTTTTGTAGATAATGTCTCTCTGGGGCTGCAATTGCCCCCTTCCAGCTCTGGCTGCCTGTCACCAGAGGGGGATGGTCTGCAGCCGACTATCTCTGTTCAGTCCTTTGTTCTGTGCACAGGCCTGGTGGTGTCTTAGGTTAGGGCTGGCTTTTTGCATGGTAGTTATCCCACAGTCTGGTTTGCTAGCCCAAGTTACTTCACTCAGATAGCACTCGGGGCACTCAGGCCAGTTCCTTACTCTAAGCGATGTAGCCCGTGCCTCCCTGCCCAGCCCCCACTTGCTAGTGGCGGATGCAGGCATCTGCACTGCTTCTTCACTGGGGGAGTTACCGTTGGGCTCATAATCTGTGGGTTTTAATTATTTATTTATTTTTCCTCCCTGTTATGTTTCCCTCTGTGCTTCCAAGGCTTGGCACAGACTAGGCAGTGAGAGTGTTTCCTGGTGTTTGGAAACTTCTGTCTTTTTAAGATTCCCTGCCTGAGACGGAGCTCCGTCCCTTCCTCTTTTGTCTCCTTTTTTTGTCTTTTATATTTTTCCTATCTCCTTTCAAAGACAATGGGCTGCTTTTCTGGGTGACTGATGTCCTCTGCCAGCATTCAGAAGTTGTTTTGTGGAATTTACTCGGCATTTAAATGTTCTTTTGATGAATTTATGGGGGAGAAAGTGGTCTCTCCATCCTATTCCTCCGCCATCTTAGCTCCTCCCTCCTCTTGTTATTTTTATACTGATTATATGTTCATTATATTAACGACATAAAACAATATACTATAGAAAATAAAAGTATATTATTATTAACATTGTACAGGAGGCAGTGATCAAAACCGTCCCCAAAAAAAGAAATGCAAAAAGGCAAAAAGGTTGTCTGAGTAGGGCTTACAAATAGCTGAGGAAAGAAGAGAAGTGAAAGACAAAGGAGGAAAGGAAAGATATACCCATCTGAATGCTGAGTTTCAAAGAATAGCAAGGAGAGATAAGAAAGCGTTCCTAAGTGATCAACGCAAAGAAATAGAGGAAAAAATAGAATGGGAAAGACTAGAGACCCTCTTCAAGAAAATCAGAAATACTAAGGGAATATTTCATGCAAAGATAAGCACAATAAAGGACAGAAACAGCATGGACCTAACTGAAGCAGAAGATATTAAGAAAAGGTAGTAAGAATATAGAGAAGAACTATACCAAAGAGATCTTAATGACCCAAGTAACCATGATGGTGTTTATTATCTAGGTTACCACTCACCTAGAGCCAGACATAGTGGAATGTGAAGTCAAGTGGGCCTTAGGAAGCATCACTACGAGCAAAGCTAGTGGAGGTAATGGAATTCCAGCTGAGCTATTTCAAATCCTAAAGGATGATTCTGTGAAAGGGTTTCACTCAATATGTCAGCAAATTTGGAAAACTCAGCATTGGTTACAGGAATTAGGAAACGTCAGTTTTCATTTCAATCACAAAGAAAGGCAATGCCAAAGAATGTTCAAACTTCCACACAAACTGCACTCATTTCACATGCTAGCAAGGTAATGCTCAAAATTCTCCAAGTGAGGCTTCAGCAGTATGTGAACCAAGAACTTCCAGATGTTCAAGCTGGATTTAGAAAAGGCAGAGCAACCAGAAATCACATTGGCAACATCCGTTGGATTATCAAAAAAGCAACAGAAATCCAGGAAAACATCTACTTTACTTCATTGACTACACTAAAGCCTTTGACTGTGTGGATCACAACAAACTGTGGAACATTCTTAAAGAGATGGGACTATCAGACCACCTGACCTGCCTCCATAGAAACCTATATGCAGATGAAGAAGCAACAGTTAGACCCGGATATGGAGCAAAGGACTGTTTACAAATTGGGAAAGGAGTATTTGAAGACTGTACATTGTCATCCCCCTTATTTAAATTATATACAGAGTACATCATGAGAAATGCCAGGCTGCATGAAGCACAAACCAGAATCAAGATTGCTGGGAGAAATATCAATAACTCCAGATATGCAGATGACACCACACTTACGGCAGAAAGCAAAGAGGAGCTAAAGAGCCTCTTGCTGAAGGTGAAAGAGGAGAGTTAACAAGTTGGCTTCAAACTAAACATTCAAAAAAATAAAAAAAGAAGATCGTGGCATCTGGTCCCATTATTAGATGGGGAAACAATGGAAACAGTGACAAACTTTATTTTCTTGGGCTCTAAAATCACTGCAGCCATAAAATTAAAAGATGCTTTCCCCTAGGAAGGAACGCTGCAACAAATCTAGACAGCATATTAAAGAGCAGATATTACTTTGCTGACAAAGGTTTGTATAGTCAGAACTATGTCTTTTCCAGTAGTCAAGTATGGATGTGAGGGTTGGACCACAAAGAAGGCTGAGAGCCAAAGAATTGATGCTTTTGAACTGTGGTTTTGGAGAAGACTCTTGAGAGTCCCTTGGACTGCAAGGAAATCCAACCAGTCAACCCTAAAGGAAATCAATCCTGAATATCCATTGGAAGGACTGATGATGAAACTGAAACTCCAATACTTTGGTCACCTTACGTGAAGAGCTTAATCATTAGAGAAGACCCTGATGCTGGGAGGGATGACAGAGGGATGAGGTGGTTGGATGGCATCACTGGTTCAATGGACATGAGTTTGAGCAAGTTTTGACAGACAGTGATGGACAGGGAAGCCTGGTGTGCTGCAGTCCATGGGGTCGCAGAGTTGGACATAACTGAGTGACTGAACAACACCAAATAATGTAATACAATACTAGTGTTACAACTTGTAAAACCAAAAGTATAAGTAATAATATATGAATATATTCTTATTACTCAAGGAAAAATAACTAATATATTGTCATAATTGCTTCTGTTCCTTTTAAAGAAATAACTTTGTCAACAAAGCAAAATTCTTCTCTGGCAACCTCCCTCACACGTATTCCATTTCTTCCTAAATTTAACCAGTATTCTGAGTTTGTTGTGTATCCTTCAAATCTATTTTCACCCTTCTATATATGTATGTGTGCATCTATATATCCAGACATAAATATATCTATGCTGCTCTGTATAAAGCCACCAGCCAGTGTGATTATTTAAATTAAAATAAATTTTTTTAATGTTAAAGATCAGTTTTCTATTGCATTCACGATATTTGAAGTGCTCAGTAGCCACACATGACTAGTGACTAGGATATTGGATCATGTAGATATAGAACATGTCCATCATTGCCTGGAGCTCTACTGTAATAGATGTATCTTTATAAGTGTTTTTAAAATTTCACATAATGTAATAAACTGAATAAATTTACCAAGCTGCTTTTTCTTTTACTTGGCATTATGTGGTCAAGATCCACTCAAGTTGATATGTAGCATATTTCTTTAAACTAACAGAGATTATTCTATTTTTTGATAGAACACATACATATACAACTCTTTAAAACCCATTTCTCCTTACCCGGACATTGGAATTTTCATTCTTCTATTTTAAGCAATATATTAATGAGAATTTTTTCTCTGGAATATGGACCTAAAAATGAAAATACTCAATCATAAGGTATACACCTTTCAAGCTTTGCTAGAAATTGCCAAGTTGGGTTTCCCTTGTGGCTCAGCAGTAAAGGATCTGCATGCCAATGCAGGAGATGTGGATTCAGTCTCAGGGTGGAGAAGATGCCCTGGAGAAGGAAATAGCAACCCACTCCAGTATTCTTGACTGGGAAATCTCATGGACAGAGGAGCCTGGAGCGTTACAGTTTGTGGGTTCCCAAAAAGAGTCAGACACTACTCAAGCGACTAAACAACAACATTTATATACTCTGCCCATTTCTCTACTGAAATGTTGTCTTTCTCTTTAGGATTTGTACTAATTAATCACATTAAAACTTGCTTTTATTCTTTTACTCCACATATGTATCTGGCTAATATATCTTAGTACATAATGATCTATTTCTTTAACTTTTTTTTTTTTTTTGGTAATGTCTGTAACTTATCTAAATATTCCACTATTGATTGACTTTGTTTATCTCCAGGATTTTGTCATTACAAATAGTACTGAGCCACGTTGACTACCACAGTCATTAATCTTGCTCACTGAATATTTCTGGCTCTTCACCTACAAGCACCTGGTGTTCGACTTCTTGTGTTGTCCTGTGTCCAGTCCTGGCAGAGCATTCAGTTTCCAATGTGAGATCCTCCAGAGTCTTCCTTCCTGTTATTGCTTCACTAGTGATCTTCCTGATGGTTAGTGCTTTGTCAGGGTTCTGAAATGAGAAGGCCTTTCCCCCCATTCTCTAGACATCCACAGTGAACACATTACATGAAAGGGAAATACACATGTTTTGAACACAAATCACTAATATTTTGTGGTTGTTTGTCATGGCATAACCTGGTCTCTCCTGATGGCAACCTACTTGTAGTCAGTTGTTAAGAAGCTTTTTTTTTTTTTTTTAAAGGAAACAGTTCATTTTCTATAAAATTCTAGGACTCAAACAATCTTCAGACATCAGTTATTTGAATTACTCTTCCTACTAAATCATTTCCTAAATCATGAGTTCTAAAACCACGTCAAGTTGGTTAACAGTAAATTCTCTGGTCTTCAGTTTGTGGATTCTCATTCCTTTTATTTATCTTTTCATCAGTTGATGGACATTTGGATTTTTTCCCCAATTTTTGTTATTATGAATAAGACTGTGAATAGTCATGTCCATGTTTTATGTGGGCATATGTTTCCATTTCTCTTGAGTATATGCTGAATGGATTTATGAAGACCTACAAGACCTTCTAGAAGTAAGATCCCCAAAAGATGTCCTTTTCATTGTAGGGGACTGGAATGCAAAATTAGGAAGTCAAGAAACACCTGGAGTAACAGGCAAATTTGGCCTTGGAGTACAGAATGAAGCAGAGCAAAGGCTAATAGAGTTCTGCCAAGAGAACACATTGGTCATAGCAAACACCCTCTTCCAACAACACAAGAGAAGACTCTACACATGGACATCACTAGATGGTCAACAATGAAATCAGACTGATTATATTCTTTGTAGCCAAAGAGGGAGAAGCTCTATACTGTCAGCAAAAACAAGACTGGGAGCTGACTGTGGCTCAGATCATGAAATCCTTATTGCCAAATTCAGACTTGAAGAAAGTGGGGAAAATCACTAGACTATTCAAGTATGACCTATATCAAATTCCTTATGACTATACAGTAGAAGTGAGAAATAGATTTAAGGGACGAGATCTGATAGAGTGCCTGATGAACTGTGGACAGAGGTTCATGACATTGTACAGGAGACAGGAATCAAGACCATTCACAAGAAAAAGAAATGCAAAAAAGCAAAATGGCTGTCTGAGGAGGCTTTACAAATAGTTATGAAAAGAATAGAAGTGAAAGGAAAGGAGAAAAGGAAAAATATACACATTTGAATGCAGAGTTCTAAAGAATAGTAAGGAGAGATAAGAAAGCCTTCTTCAGTGATCAATGCAAAGAAATAGAGGAAAAAAACACATGGGAAAGACTAGAGATCTCTTTATGGAGAAGGCAATGGCAACCCACTCCAGTACTCTTGCCTGGAAATTCCCATGGATGGAGGAGCCTGGTAGGCTACAGTCCATGGGGTTCGCTAGGAGTCGGACACAACTGAGCCACTTCACTTTCACTTTTCACTTTCATGCATTGGAGAAGGAAATGGCAACCCACTCCAGTGTTCTTGCCTGGAGAATCCCAGGGACAGGGAAGCCTGGTGGGCTGCCGTCTATGGGGTTACACAGAGTAGGACATGACTGAAGCGACTTAGCACCACCAGCAGCAGCAGCAGAGATCTCTTAAGGAAAATTAGAGATATCAAGGGAACATTTCATGCAAAGGTGGGCTCAATAAAGGACAGAAATGGTAGGGACCTAACAGAAGCAGAAGATATTAAGAAGAGATGGCAAGAATACACAGAAGAACTGTACAAAAAAAGATCTTCACGACCCAGATAATCATGATAGTGTGATCACTTACACTCACCTAGAGCCAGACATCCTGGAATGTGAAGTCAAGTGGGCCTTAGGAAGCATCACTACGAACAAAACTGCTGGAGGTGATGGAATTCCAATTAAGCTATTTCAAATCCTGAACGATGATACTGTGAAAGTGCTGTACTCAATATGTCAGCAAATTTGGAAAACTCAGCAGTGGCCACAGGACTGGAAAGGATCAGTTTTCATTCCAATCCCAAAGAAAGGCAATGCTAAGGAATGCTCAAACTACTGCACAACCAAGCCAGGTTTCAGCAATACATGAACCGTGACCTTCCATATGTTCAAGCTGGTTGTAGAAAAGGCAGAGGAACCAGAGATCAAATTGCTAACATCCACTGGATCATCAAAAAGCAAAAGAGTTCCAGAAAAACACCTATTTCTGCTTTATTGACTATGCCATAACCTTTGATTGTGTGGATCACAATGAACTGTGGGAAATTCTGAAAGAGACGGGAATACCAGACCACCTGACCTGCCTCTTGAGAAAGCTGTATGCAGGTCAGGAAGCAACACTAAGAACTGGACATGGAGCAACAGACTGGTTCCAAACAGGAAAAGGAGTACGTCAAGGCTGTATATTGTCACCCTGCTTATTTAACTTCTATGCAGAGTACATCATGAGAAACGCTGGGCTGAAAGACGCACAAGCTGGAATCACGATTGTTGGGAGAAATATTAATAACCTCAGGTATGCTGATGACACCACCCTTATGGCAGAAAGTGAAGAAGAACTGAAGGGCTTCTTGATGAAAGTGAAAGAGAAGAGTGAAAAAGTTGGCTTAAAGCTCAACATTCAGAAAACTAAGATCATGGTATCCCGTCCCATCACTTCATGGCAAATAGATGGGGAAACAGTGACAGACTTTATTTTTCTGGGCTCCAAAATCACTGCATATGGTGATTGGAGCCATGAAATTAAAAGGTGTTTACTCCTCGGAAGGAAAGTTATGATCCACCTAGACAGTATATTAAAAAAAGAGAGACATTACTTTGTCACCAAGGTCTGTCTAGTCAAGGCTATGGTTTTTCCAGTGGTCATGTATGAATGTGAGAGTTGGACTATAAAGAAAGCTGAGTGCTTAAGAACTGATACTTTTGAACTGTGATGTTGGAGAAGACTCTTGAGAGTCCCTTGGAGTGCAGGGAGATCCAACTAGTGCATCCTAAATGACATCAGTCCTAAGTATTCATTGGAAGGACTGATATTGAAGCAGAAACTCTAATACTTTGGCCACCTGATGCGAAGAGCTGACTCATTTGGAAAGACCCAGATGCTGAGAAAGATTGAGGACAGGAGGAGAAGGGGAAGACAGAGGATGAGATGGTTGGATGGCATCACCGACTCAATCGACATGGGTTTGGGTGAACTCTGGGATTTAGTGTTGGACAGGGAGGCCTGGCTTGCTGTGGTTCATGGGGTCACAAAGATTCGGACACGCCTGTGTGACTGAACTGATATATTAATTTTGGGTCATATGAAAACTCTATCATTTAACTTTTTGAGGACATGCCAAATTGGTTTCCAAAGTGGCTGTGTGATCTCACTGGCAATGTACGAAGGTTCCAATTTCTCCACATCCTGACCAACATTTGTCACTGTTCATCTGTTTAACCATAGTCATAATAGTGGGAGTGAAGTATCTCAAGTACTTTTCATTTGTATTTCGGAATGAGGTTCATGACATTGTACAAGAGACAGGGATCAAGACTATCCCCATGGAAAAGAAATGCAAAAAAGCAAAATGGCTGTCTGGGGAGGCCTTACAAATAGCTGTGAAAAGAAGAGAAGCGAAAAGCAAAGGAGAAAAGGAAAGATGTAAACATCTGAATGCAGAGTTCCAAAGAATAGCAAGAAGAGATAAGAAAGCCTTCTTCAGTGATCAATGCAAAGAAATAGAGGAAAACAACAGAATGGGAAAGACTAGGGATCTCTTCAAGAAAATCAGAGATACCAAAGGAACATTTCAGGCAAAAATGGGATCGATAAAGGACAGAAATGGTATGGACCTAACAGAAGCAGAAGATATTAAGAAGTGGTGGCAAGAATACACAGAAGAACTGTACAAAAAAGAGCTTCATGACCCAGATAATCATGATGGTGTGATGACTCACCTAGAGCCAGACATCCTGGAATGTGAAGTCAAGTTGGGCCTTAGAAAGCATCACTATGAACAAAGCTAGTGGAGGTGATGGAATTCCAGTGGAGTTATTCCAAATCCTGAAAGATGATGCTGTGAAAGTGCTGCACTCAATATGCCAGCAAATTTGGAAAACTCAGCAGTGGCCACAAGATTGGAAAAGGTCAGTTTTCATCCCAATCCCAAAGAAAGGCAATGCCAAAGAGTGCTCAAACTACCGCACAATTGCACTCATCTCACACGCTAGTAAAGTAATGCTCAAAATTCTCCAAGCCAGGCTTCAGCAATATGTGAACCGTGAACTTCCTGATGTTCAAGCTGGTTTTAGAAAAGGCAGAGGAACCAGAGATCAAACTGCCAACATCCGCTGGATCATGGAAAAAGCAAGAGAGTTCCAGAAAAACATCTATTTCTGCTTTATTGACTATGCCAAAGCCTTTGACTGTGTAGATCACAATAAACTGTGGAAAATTCTGAAAGAGATGGGAATACCAGACCACCTGATCTGCCTCTTGAGAAATCTGTATGCAGGTCAGGAAGGAACAGTCAGAACTGGTCATGGAACAACAGACTGGTTCCAAATAGGAAAAGGAGTACGTCAAGGCTGTATATTGTCACCCTGTTTATTTAACTTATATGTAGAGTACATCATGAGAAACGCTGGACTGGAAGAAACACAAGCTGGAGTCAAGATTGCTGGGAGAAATATCAATAACCTCAGATATGCAGATGACACCACCCTTATGGCAGAAAGTGAAGAGGAACTCAAAAGCCTCTTGATGACAGTGAAAGTGGAGAGTGAAAAGGTTGGTGTAAAGCTCAACATTCAGAAAATGAAGATCATGGCATCTGGTCCCATCACTACATGGGAAATAGATGGATAAACAGTGGAAACAGTGTCAGACTTTATTTTTCTGGGCTCCAAAATCACTGCAGATGGTGACTGCAGCCATGAAATTTAAAGACGCTTACTCCTTGGAAGGAAAGTTATGACCAACCTAGATAGCATATTCAAAAGCAGAGACATCACTTTGCCAACAAAGGTTCGCCTAGTCAAGGCTATGGTCTTTCCTGTGGTCATGTATGGATGTGAGAGCTGGACTGTGAAGAAGGCTGAGCACCGAAGAATTGATGCTTTTGAACTGTGGTGTTGGAGAAGACTCTTGAGAGTCCCTTGGACTGCAAGGAGATCCAACCAGTTCATTCTGAAGGAGATCAGCCCTGGGATTTCTTTGGAAGGAATGATGCTAAAGCTGAAACTCCAGTATTTTGGCCACCTCATGCGAAGAGTTGACTCATTGGAGAAGACTCTGATGCTGGGAGGGATTGGGGGCAGGAGTAGAAGGGGACGACAGAGGATGAGATGGCTGGATGGCATCACTGACTCGATGGATGTGAGTCTGGGTGACCTCCAGGAGTTGGTGATGGACAGGGAGGCCTGGCGTGCTGTGGTTCATGGGGTCGCAAAGAGTTGGACACGACTGAGCGACTGATGTGATCTGATCTGAATGCCACATGGGGGCTTCAGGGCAGAGCTAGTCGTAAACAACCCATCTGCCCATGCAGAAGATGTGGGTTTCATCCCTGGGTCAGGAAGATGCCCTGGAGGAGGGCATGGCAACCCACTCGTCTTCTTGCCTGGAGAAGCCCCTGGACATAGGAGCCTGGGAGGTTACAGTCCATAAGGTTGCAAAGAGTTAGACATGACTGAAGAAACCTAGCACACATGCATGCAATGCCTAATGATGTTGAGCATCTTTTCATCTACTTATTGACCATTTGTATATGTTCTTTGGAGAAAGGACATATACAGTCTTTTGTTGAAATATCTGCTAAAATGCTTTGCCCATTTTTAACTGAGTAGTCTTTCTATTATTGAACTATAAATCTTTATATATTCTTGATACAAACCCCATTTTCTCTCATTCTGTAAATTGTCTTTTCACTGCCTTTGAGGCACAAAAGTTAAGTTTTTTAATTTTTTATTTATTTTTTTGCTTTTTTTCCTGGAATTCTCTTATTTTTCTAAGATCCAATGTGTGCTGGCAAATTTATTTATTATTTATTTATTTATTTTTCAGGGGAAAATGGACAAAGGAAAGGTTCAGTGAGGGTGGGAGGGAAATGGGAAGGAAGAAGGGGAGTGATGGTGGGGAGGAGTATATGTAATTTCTTAACTAATGGCTTTCTATTTTTAATCACAAAGAACATTTAAAAAATTATATTGAATTCATCTTATATTAAGAGGTTTGATCTGGAAATAAAAAGTTCAGAAAACTAAAAGTCCAGTTTGGGTGTCCTCATCTTAGGCACATCTTGGTATTTTGTATTGGTAGGTCTATCTTTAAAACAATATATTATTTAGGACAGGATCACATTTGTCACTTCTTCCTCCCTAATACCCAAAGTGGTACCAGACCCATAAAATAGTCAATAACATTTACAAAATGAACAAATAAGTCTATTTTTTAAAAACTCTCCTGAGTGAACTGAATTTTTTGAGGCTCATAAGTGATATGTTTTCCTCTTTGCTTTGTCTATTACAGCTAGATTGTATAAGTATGAGGGGGGTATTAAAGTCTCCCACTATTATTGTGTTGTATATTTCTTCTATCATACTAATTAGTGTTTGTCTTAGATATATCAATGCTCCAATGTTGGGTGCATATATATTTATAATTTTTGTAACTTCTTTTTGATTGTTCCTTTAAGTCGTTGTGTGTAACCTTCATTGTCTTCTTTTCAGGACCTTTATTTTAAAGTCAATTTTATCTGATATGAGTATTGGTACTCCTATTTTCTTTTGGTCCGTATTTGCATAGAAAATCTTTTTCCAGCCCTTCATTTTCAGTCAGTATATATCCCCTATTTTAAGGTGGTTCTCTTGTAGACAATATATATAGGGGTCTAGTTTTTTTATCCATTCGACCCGTTTTAGTCTTTTGGTTGTCTCTTGTAGACAAGGTATGTAGGGGTCTTGTTTTTGTATCAATTCGACAGGTCTTTGTCTGTTGATTAGGGCATTCAGCCCATTAACGTTTAAAGTAATTATTGATAAGTAAGATTTACTTTATTGTTTTGGGTTCGAATTTATACATCCTTTTAGTGATTCCTGTCTAGAGAATGTCCTTTAGTTTTTGTTGTAGAAATGGTTTAGTGGTGCTAAATTCTCTCAACTTTTGCTTATCTGTGAAGCTTTTGATTTCTCCTTCATATTTGAATGAGATCCTTGCTGGATACAATAATCTGGGCTGTAGGTTATTTTCTTTCATCACTTTAATTATGTCTTGCCATTCCCTCCTGGCTTGGAGAGTTTCTATTGAAAGATCAGCTCTTATCCTTATGGGAATTCCTTATGAGTTATTTGATGTTTTCCCCTTGCTGCTTTTAATATTTGTTCTTTATATTTAATCTTTGTTAATTTGATTAATATGTGTCTTGGAGTGTTTTGCCTTGGGTTTATCCTGATAGGGACTCTCTGGATTATTTCCTTCTCCATTTTAGGGAAGTTTTCAACTATTATCTCCTCAAGTATTTTCTCATGGTCTTTCTTTTTATCTTCTTCTTCTGGAACTCCTATGATTCAAATATTGCAGCGTTTAATGTTATCCTGGAGGTCTCTGAGATTGTCCTCATTTCTTTTGATTCGTTTTTATTTTTTTCTCCTCTGATTCATTTATTTCTAGGATTCTATCTTCTAATTCACAAATTCTATCTTCTGCCTCTGTTATTCTACTATTTGTTGCCTCCAGGGTGTTTTGGATCTCATTTATTGCATTATTCATTATGTGTTGACTCTTCTTTATTTCTTCTAGGTCCTTGTTAAACCTTTCTTGCATCTTCTCAATCTTTGTCTCCAGATTATTTAACTGTGATTCCATTTTTATTTCAAGATTTTGGATTAATTTTACTATCATTATTTGGAATTCTTTATCAGGTAGATTCCCTGTCTCTTCCTCTTTGGTTTGGTTTGGTGGGCATTTATCCTGTTCCTTTAGCTGCTGGGTATTCCTCTGTCTCTTCATCTTGTTTAAATTGCCAAGTTTAGAGTGTCCTTACTATATTCTGGTAGTTGGTTGAATTGGGGCGGAGATGAACACCCAAATCTAAGCCGGCCAGGTTCAGGCACTTGGATAGTCCTCAGAAGCACAGACTCGGTTGAGTCTGCGTTTTGTGCCCTTCCCAGGTCCGAGTAGCGCAGGTGATGAAGTGTTTAGTGAGTGCAGCTGCTGCAACTTATCGCCTCCCCACCACTCAGTTTTCTGGGTATACAATCGGCGCACCTTCTCAGGTGGATGTTGACCGTCCAGAGCCCCAAGAAGCATTAGTTAGCACAGAAACCTGCTTACAGTTTTGTAGATTATGTCTCTCTAGGGCTGTGATTGCCTGCTTCCGGCTCTGGCTGCCTGTCACCAGAGTGGGACTGTCTGCAGCTGGCTATCTCTGTGCAGTCCTTTGTTCCGTACGTAGGCATGGTGGTGTCTTAGGTTAGGGCTGGCTTTTGACGTAGTAGATATTCGACAGTCTAGTTATTTCACTCAGGTAGCGCTCGGGATAGCCAGGCCAAATCCTTACTCAAAGCAATGCAGGCTGCGCTGCTCCTCCTAGCCCAGCCCCTGCTTGCTAATAGCAAATGCTGGTGTTCACGCCACTTCTCCGCAAAAGGAGTTAACCGCAGGGCTCGTAATCTCCTTTTGAAGACAATGAATTGTCCTTCTAAGTGCCTAATGTCCTCTGCTGGCACTCAGAAGTTGTTCTGTAGAATTTACTCAGCGTTCAAATGTTCTTTTAATGAGTTTGTGGAGGAGAAAGTCTTCTCCCCCGTCCTACTCGTCCACCATCTTAGCTCCTCCCTCCCAAGTTAAGTTTTTTTAAATTGGGGGAATAGTTACTTTACAATGTTGTTGGTTTCTGCTGTATAACATTGTGAATCAGTCACACACACACATTATATATATATGTGTATATATATGTGTGTATATATATATATATATATATATATCTCCATTTCCTTGAATTTCCTTATCTTTTAAAAGTTTTACATTTTGATGAAGTTTAAATTATCTAATTTCTTTTTAAAATTGTGCTTTGGTTGCCATATCTATTGCCTATTGTCGTGAAGATTTGCTTTAACATTTTGAGTATTATATTTTTAGCCCTTGCATTTAGATCTATAATCAGTTTTGAGTTAATTTTTACATATGATGTTAAAGGGGGGTCCAACTTTTTTCTTCTGCATGGGAATACTGAGTTGTCCCAGCACCATTTGTTGAAAATACATTTCCCCCTTTTTAAGACTGAAAATATTTTCAGGCATCTAGCGCATTTCTTGATATGCTCAGCAGTTCATCAGAGCTCCGTGGCATTGGCTCATCTAAGTCATTCACAGGTTATTTTAGTATTCTCTGGAAGGCAAATGGTTTAAGGTCAAAGATTTAATGTGCCTCAGAGGGGCTAGGTACTCTTATAATATCATTTTTTATTGTGGTTTTTACCTCCTTATCCAAAGCCTTCTATCATTTTCAATCTGAGAAAATTTTCTTTCACTGAAATGAAACAGTTGAATGGATTTCAGTCTCTCTTCATTCCATTGATTCCAAATACATTTAATTCCTCATTTTTGTCCTCTTATACCTAACACCCTGTTCCAATGACACAAGAAAAGACTCTACACATGGAGATCACCAGATGGTCAACACCAAAACCAGATTGATTATATTCTTTGCAGCCAAAAATGGAGAAGCTCTATACAGTCAGCAAAAACAACACTGGGAGCTGACTGTGGCTCAGATCATGAAATCCTTATTGCCAAATTCAGACTTGAAGAAGGTGGGGAAAATCACTAGACTATTCAGGTATGACCTATATCAAATTCCTTATGACTATACAGTGGAAGTGAGAAATAGATTTAAGGGATGAGATCTGATAGAGTGCCTGATGAACTGTGGACAGAGGTTCATGACTTTGTACAGGAGACAGGAATCAAGACCATTCCCAAGAAAAAGAAATGCAAAAAAGCAAAATGGCTGTCTGAGGAGTGTGATCACTCACACTCATTGAGAGCCAGACATCCTGGAATGTGAAGTCAAGTGGGCCTTAGGAAGCATCACTATGCACAAAACTAGTGGAGGTGATGGAATTCCAGTTGAGGTATTTCAAATCCTAAAAGATGATACTGTGAAAGGGCTGCACTCAATATGTCAGCAAATTTGGAGTACTCAGCAGTGGCCACAGGACTGGAAAAGGTCAGTTTTCATTCCAATTCCAAAGAAAGGCAAGGCCAAAGAATGCTCAAACTACTGCACAATTACACTCATTTCACACACTAG
>CAKXYN010000624.1:0-41059 GCA_935064755.1 Tragelaphus eurycerus | reverse complement strand
CCAATGCACTCATCCCTCTGGGTCCCCCATGGTTCTGGGACCCTTTTTCTCATCCCACAAAGGAGGATTTGTTTCTGACTGCTCCTGATATATGCCGGTCAGGTGTGTCCTTGGGAATGGCATGTCAGTTGCCTGAAACTATACAATATACCTCCCACAAGAGAAGACGAAAAGGACTTGGTGTTTCTCTCCATGTGTGCAGAGATGGAAACTTACCTGTGGTGACGTGTCATGTGTGGGGTGGCAGTGCCATTTGCTAAAAATACATAGAAAGTAGTTGGTCCATAAAAAGAATGGAATATTGACATTTGCAGCAACATGGAAGGTAACTATTAAGTAAAATAACTCAGAGATATACAAATACTGTATGATATCACTTATAGAATCTGAAAACACCACAAAGTAGAGAATATAACAAAAGGAGGCTCACAGATATAGAGAACAATCAATCTACTGGTTACCAGCGGGGGGGGGAAGAGGGAGGCGCAATACAGGGGTGGGGAATAGGAGGCACACCGTTTTAGGCGGAAGATGAGCTCAAGGATGTATTGTACAACATGGGGAATAGAGCCAGTACTCAGTAATAACTATAAATGGAAAGCAAACTTTAACAATTGTATAATAAGAAAGAAAAGGAAAGAAAGAGGGTGGAGGAAGGAGGGAAGAAAGGAAGGAAAATAATGGTGTTCTTGGAGGTAACAAAGCCAACACTGATCAGGCACATTTTAGCAAAGGAATTTAGTTTATTTTTTTAATTTATTTATTTGAATTGGAAGCTAATTACTTTACAATGCTGTAGTGGTTTTTGCCATACTTGACATGAATCTGCCACGGGTGTACATGTGTTTGCCATCCTGAACCCCTCTCCCACCTCCCTCTGCATCCCATCCCTCTGGGTAATCCCAGTGCACCAGCCCCAAGCCCCCTGTCTCATGCATCGAACCTGGACTGGCAATCTGTTTCACATATGATAATATACATGTTTCAATGCTATTCTCTCAGATCATCCAGCCCTCGCCTTCTCCCACAGAGTCCAAAAGACTATTCTGTACATCTGTATCTCTTTTTCGTTCTCGCATACAGGGTTATCATTACCATCTTTCTAAATTCCATATATATGCGTTAGAATACTGCATTGGTGTTTTTCTTTCTGACTTACTTCACTCTGTATAATAGGCTCCAGTTTCAAACACCTCAATAGAACTAATTCTAATGTATTATTTTTAATGGCTGAGTAATAATCCTCGTGTATATGTACAACTGCTTTCTTTTTTTGTTGTCGTTTTTAAATCTATTTAATTAGAGGATAATTAATTTACAATATTGGTTTTGCCATACATCAACATGAATCCGCCACGGGTGTACACTTGTCTCCAATCCTGAATCCCCACCCACCTCCCTCCCCATTCCAGCCCTCTGGATCATCCCACTGCACGAGCCCCAAGCACCCTGTCTCATGCATCGAACCTGGACTGGCGATCTGTTTCACATATGATACACATGTTTCAATGCTATTCTCTCACATCATCCCACCCTCACATTCTCTCACAGAGTCCAGAAGACTTTTCTGTACATCTGTGTCTCCTTTGAGGTCTCGCATACAAGGTTATCATTACCATCTTTCTAAATTCCATATATATGCGTTAGTGTGCTGTATTGGTGTTTTTCTTTCTGACTTATTTCACTCTGTATAATAGGCTCCAGTTTCATCCACCTCATTAGATCTGATTCAAGTGTATTCTTTTTCATGGCTGAGAAATATTCCATTGTGTATATGTACCACTGCTTTCTTTTCCGTTCATCTGCTGATGGTCATCTAGGTTGCTTCCATGTCCTGGCTATTGGAAACAGTGCTGTGATGGTCATTCGGGTACACATGTCTCTTTCAGTTCTGGTTTCCTCGGTGTGTATGCCCAGCATTGGGATTGCTGGGTCATGTGGCAGTTCTAGTTCCAGGTTTTTAAGGAATCTCCACACTGTTCTCCATAGTGGCTGAACTAGTTGGCATTCCCACCAACAGTGTAAGAGGCTTCCCTTTTCTCCACACCTTCTCCAGCATATATTGCTTGTAGATTTTTGGGTAGCAGCCATCCTGGCCGGCGAGAGATGGTACCTCATTGTGGTTCTGATTTGCATTTCTCTGATAATGAGTGATGTTGAGCATCTTTTCATGTGTTTGTTAGCCATCTGTATGTCTTCTTCAGAGCAAAGGAATTTAGAATGCAGCAGTGGGCTCCCACAGGCAGGGCACAGGGAGTAGCCCACATGCCGTGCAGGCAATATGGGGGGACACTGCCCAAAAAGACTTTTATTACAAGAAGAAACCCAAGTAAACGCTGGTTCTGTTTTGATTACCATCTCCATGCTCCAGTACTCTAAAATAATGTCAGGAATTAAATACTTTTCCTCTGCAAAAAAATGTTGTTTGTTTAAGTTAGAAAAGTCTGTTGTCATATACGTCAGGTTTTAATATTTTATATATTATTCACAAGGTACAAAGTTTCAGTGTACATGTATACAAACACACACATATTTGGGTGTATATATATATATATATATATATATATATTTTCAAACACGCAAACCTGTGTGTGTATGTGTGTATATATATATATATATATAAATTCATATGGCCACAGTCTTAGTACTTATCTTTAGAAATTAATTGTCTTCTATGAGGGAGTTCATTAAGAAAAGACCCTGTTCAACAATTGTCACCAACACAAGCTGCCATGGTTAGCACTGCTCCATTCCGCAGAGCATCCTTAATGGTTTGCAGTGCCTTGAGATCACTTCCTGCACAGCCTGCAGTCCCCGAGGGAATGTACTAGTACACACCCCACATCAAACAGTTGATTCTAAATACACAGTGATACCACAAAAATTGTCCAGGTAAAGACACACAATGTGCTTTGATTTAGGTCTAAATCAGTGAAACAAAATATTCAGTGCAAGGTACAAACTTTTCTTAACTTGAAAAGAACAAAATCATCTGATGTTTGAACATAAAATATCTTGCTGAATTTGAAAAATAGGTTTGAAATCACTGGACTGCCAGGGATGTCCCTGAATTTTTTTTTTTTTTTTTTTTGAAAATGGACAAAGGAGAGGATCAGTGAGGGTGGGAGGGAAATGGGAAGGAAGAAAGGGGGTGATGGTGGGGAGAAGTATATGTAATTTCTTAACTAATGGCTTTCTGTTTTTAATCACAAAGAACATTTAAAAAAAAAAAAAACATGTTGAATTCATCCTATATTAGGAGGTTTGATCTAGAAATGAAAAGTTCAGGAAACTAAAAGTCCAGTTTGGGTGTCCTCATCTTAGGCACATCTTGGTATTTTGTATTGGTAGGTCTATCTTTACCACAATATATTATTTAGGACAGGATCACATTTGTCACTTCTTCCTCCCTACTACCCAAAGTGGTACCAGATCCATAAAATAGTCAATGAACATTTACAAAGTGAACAAATAAGTCTATTTTTTTTTAACTCTCCTAAGTGAACTGAATTTTGGGGGGCTCATAAGTGAATATGTTTTCTTCTTTACTTTGTCTATTACAGCCAGATTGTATAAGTATGAGTGGGGTATTAAAGTCTCCCACTATTATTGTATTGTTGTATGTTTCTTCTATCATACTAATTAGTGTTTGTCTTAGATATATCAATGCTCCAACGTTGGGTGCATATATATTTATAATTGTTATAACTTCTTTTTGGATTGTTCCTTTAAGTCGTTATGTATAACCTTGATTGTCTCCTTTTCAGGATCTTTAAAGTCAATTTTATCTGATATGAGTATTGCTACTCCTGTTTTCTTTTGGTCCATATTTGCATAAAAAATCTTTTTCCAGCCCTTCATTTTCAGTCAATATATATCCCCTATTTTAAGGTGGTTCTCTTGTAGACAACATATATAGGGGTCTAGTTTTTATATCCATTTGACCCGTTTTAGTCTTTTGGTTGTCTCTTATAGACAAGGAATGTAAGGGTCTTGTTTTTGTATCGATTCGGCCAGTCTTTGTCAGTAGATTAGGGCATTCAGTCCATTAACATTTAAAGCAATTATTGATAAATAGGATTTACTTTATTGTTTTGGGTTCGAATTTATACACCCTTTTAGTGATTCCTATCTAGAGAATGTCCTTTAGTTTTTGTTGGAGAAATGGTTTAGTGGTGCTAAATTCTCTCAACTTTTGCTTATCTGTGAAGCTTTTGATTTCTCCTTCATATTTGAATGAGACCCTTGCTGGATACAATAGTCTGGGCTGTAAGTTATTTTCTTTCATCACTTTAATTATGTCTTGCCATTCCCTCCTGGCTTGGAGAGTTTCTATTGAAAGATCAGCTGTTATCCTTATGGGAATTCCCTTGTGAGTTATTTGATGTTTTTCCCTGGCTGCTTTTAATATTTGTTCTTTATATTTAATCTTTGTTAATTTGATTAATATGTGTCTTGGGGTGTTTCGCCTTGGGCTTATCCTGTTAGGGACTCTCTGGATTTCTTGAACTTGAGTGGTTATTTCCTTCTCCATTTTAGGGAAGTTTTCAACTATTATCTCCTCAAGTATTTCCTCATGGTCTTTCTTTTTATCTTCATCTTCTGGAACTCCTATGATTCGAATGTTGTAGCATTTAATGTTATCCTGGAGGTCTCTGAGATTGTCCTCATTTCTTTTGATTCGTTTTTCTTTTTTCTCCTCTGATTCATTTATTTCTAGGATTCTATCTTCTAATTCACTAATCATATCTTCTGCCTCTGTTATTCTACTATTTGTTGCCTCCGGGGTGTTTTGGATCTCATTTATTGCATTATTCATTATGTGTTGACTCTTTTTTATTTCTTCTAGGTCCTTGTTAAACCTTTCTTACATCTTCTCAGTCCTTGTCTCCAGACGATTTATCTGTGATTCCATTTTGATTTCAAGATTTTGGATTAATTTCACTATCATTATTCGGAATTCTTTATCAGGTTGCAATTTTTTTTTAATTGTGAGTTTTTCATTTAGGTCTGTGATTCCCTTTAATTATTTTGAAAGGTTTAGAGTTTGTATATGGATTCATTTTTCTTAGATATGGATGTCTAGTTATCCCAGGGCTGTAAGTGTAAAAGACTGTCCTTTTCCATTGAATTGCCTTTGTGCCTTTGTTGAAGGTCGGTGGAGTGTTTGGGCTGTCTCTAGATTTTCTGTTCTGTGCCATTGATCTGTCTATTATTGTGTTAATAGCATACAGTGTTGAGTATTGTAGCTTTAAAGAAAGTTTTGAAATCCCATAATATCAGTTCTCTAACGTTGACCTTTAATATTGACTTGCGTGGGTATTATGGATCATTCCATTTTTGACATAAAATTTAAATTGTTGGCTGCTATCTACATGCTATCTTGCTGGAATTTTAAACAGAATTGCATTAAGTGTCTAGGTTAAGTTGGCAATAAGTGACATCTCAACAATATAGCATCTCCCTATATATGAACATCGTGTGTCTATTTATATAGATCTTTAATTTTTTTCAGCGCAGTTTATGAGTTTTACACATGTAAATCTTATACATATTTTTTAAAGAATTATTTCTAATATATTTTGGTGCTAATGTAAATGGTGTTAGGTTTTTAATTGCTAGTTCCATCTCTTTATTGGAAAAGAATTGACTATTATGTATTAACCTTATTAATATATTAATTAAATACTAGTTATATATTGATAATATATTAACCTTATTAGCATATACTCCTGGCTTATTAATGCCAGGATTTTTCTTATTGTTGTTGATTATAATTCCATTTTTCCCTTCCAAATATCTGTATCTTTTGCTTCCTTCTCTTATCTCATTGCATTGGCTAGGACTTTCAGTACAGTGTTGAATAGGCATGGTGAGAAGGGATATCCTCGCCTTGTTCCTCACCTTAGTGTGGCAGCATCTGTCTTCTCACTATAAAGTATAATGTTTTACCTGTATTTATTTTCAGACGTTGTATATGAAGCTGAGGAAATGCCTGTCTGTATCTAGTTTGCTGAAAATTTTTATGATGAATGGGTGTTGGATTTTATCAGATGATTTTTTTCCTTCATCTGTTGATCTCCTCTTGTGATTATCTTCCTTAGACTATTGTTATTATGACTTATGATTACTGATTTTCAAATGTTGCACATCTGAAATGCATCCTACTTAGATATAGTATGTAATTCCTTCAATGGATTGTTTGGTTTATTTTCTTATATTTTGGGGGGATTTGGCTTCTATGTTCATGAGGGGTATTTCTGTTCAATTTTTTTCTCTTAATTTCTTCATCTGATTTTGATATTTGCATGTAATACTCATCTCACAGAAAAGGAATTAGGAGGTGGTCCTTTTGCTTCTATTTTCTGGGAGAGATTGTAGAGAATTTTTATCCTTTCTTCCTTCAATTTTTGTTAGAATTCATCAGTGGAAACATCTGGGTCTGTTACTGTCTTTATTGGAAGCTTATTAGTTATAGATTTAATTTCTTTAATAGATACAGTCCCATTCAGAGTATCTATTTTTCTTTGTGAAAGTGGTGCTAAGTTATACCTTCAAGCAGTTTCTCAATGGAACCTTTGCTTTTTGTAGGCACAGAGTTGTTTATAATAGTCACTCATTATCCTTTTAATGTCCATGGAATCAGTAGTAATGGCCCCTCCATCATTTCTACTATTAGTAATTTAATTTGTGTTTTCCCTCTTTGTTCTTGTTTAGCCTGGGGAGAATTTTATCTTCTTTTTATTTTGTATCTTTAAAGAAACTTCTTTGGGTTTTGTTTTTTTTCTCCATTACCTTCCTTTTTTCAGTGTCTTTGGTTTCTGCTTTGATTTATTCTTCCTCTGCTTTTTCTTTTCTTTCACAAGTTTACTAGTATAGAAGCTTAAGTTATTAATTGTAGGTTTTTTTGTTATCGGCACTCAATGCTGTGTATACCTCTTTACTGATTTTGTTGTATCACACACCTTCTGATAACATGTAATTTTGTTTTCATTTTCTAAAAATATTTTAAAATTTCTCATTAGATTTTCTCTTTGGCCCATGTGTTATTTAGATGTTTATTGTTTAGTCTGCAAATAATCTTTAGTTTTCCTGTTGTCTTTTTGTTATCAATTTCTAGTTTATTTCCATCACACTTTTCTTGTAATCATGAGGGTTTTTTTTTTTTTTTTTTTTTTGGTCTTTGTTTTAAATAGACACTCTCAGTAAAGGAAGATGAGGAAATTATGTCAGATGTTGGCTGAAACAGATTCCGTTGGTAGCCTTGAAATTTTCTGAACAGGAACTCAGGGGTAGCCGAGTTTGCCTAGAACGTGGCCTTAGGTTGCTGCTAGAAGCCATGCTAGAGGTCAGTCAAGGTTCCTAATGCAGATGTTTGAACAGAGTTGTTCATGCCAATAGTTTTTGCAGTTCTCTGTTCCTAACCTCAGCTTGCAGTTCCAGGACACATTGCCCTTTTTATAGATAAAATCTGCTTGAGATTCCCGGAAGGGAGGGGATCGCCCACAGTGTAAGTTCGGGATGTGGTGAGTTATGCCAAAAATCTAGAGAAGGACGCAGAGTCCCCCAGTTTTGGCCCCTGATGCAGTTCTGGTCCCAGAAGCACACTGGGATTAAGAACGTGTGGGAGGGAATTGGGCTCAAGGACTTAGAGAAGAAACTCATTCAATCAAGTCCCTGATTATTTGTCCGGTCTTAATTTGAACATCATGCAGTCTTCTCGGTTAAACTTCTCACCTCAAAATGGGTAGAAATATCAATAACCTCAGAAATGCAGATGACAACACCCTTATGGCAGAAAGTGAAGAGGAACTAAAAAGCCTCTTGATGAAAGTGAAAGTGGAAAGTGGAAAAGTTGGCTTAAAGCTCAACATTCAGAAAACGAAGGTCATGGCATCCGGTCCCATCACTTCATGGGAAATAGATGGGGAAACAGTATCAGACTTTACTTTTCTGGGCTCCAAAATCACTACAGATGGTGACTGCAGCCATGAAATTAAAAGACGCTTACTCCTTGGAAGGAAAGTTATGACCAACCTAGATAGCATATTCAAAAGCAGAGACATTACTTTGCCAACTAAGGTTCGTTTGGTCAAGGCTATGGTTTTTCCTGTGGTCATGTATGGATGTGAGAGTTGGACTGTGAAGAAGGCTGAGTGCCGAAGAATTGATGCTTTTGAACTGTGGTGTTGGAGAAGACTCTTGAGAGTCCCTTGGACTGAATGGAGATCCAACCAGTCCATTCTGAAGGAGATCAGCCCTGGGATTTCTTTGGAAGGACTGATGTGAAAGCTGAAACTCCAGTACTTTGGCCACCTCATGTGAAGAGTTGACTCATTGGAGAAGACTCTGATGCTGGGAGGAATTGGGGGCAGGAGGAGAAGGGGACGACAGAGCATGAGATGGCTGGATGGCATCACTGACTGGATGGACGTGAGTCTCAGTGAACTCCGGGAATTGGTAATGGACAGGGAGGCCTGGCGTGCTGTGATTCATGGGGTCTCAAAGAGTGACAGGACTGAGCGACTGATCTGATCTGATCTGATAGAGGAAATGACAAAGACTGAGAGAGAAAAGTCTTGGCCTCAGTAGGTGCCTTCACCATTGGAAATTCTGTGTCTACCAGGCCTAAGATAGTGTCAACTGCCACCCAAATGTTTTTTGGGTATGCACAGCCTGGGCATACTGCTTGCAGCTCTTAATTGAGGAGTACCATGACACAGTGAGCTGACCCAGATCTTGCCCTGTGGGTCATGGAAAGAGAACAAAGCAGAGAGTGACAGCAAGCAAATTTTCATGGTACAGATAGAGCAAAAGTCAGGGGTCTCCAGCCAGCAGTTTGAGCAAGACCACTGGAGTTCACTGTGGCAGCAATCCTAGTTATGGTACCAAATATGTCACTGGTGAAAAGAGATTTCCTCAGTGCTTGCTCTTGCAAAGAAAGGGAAGGACTCTGAACTAGTGCACATCAGGGGACTTGTCTGATGAAGGTCACTTTATCAGACTTGTGAATTGAGACAATTGCAAGTTATCCATCTATAAATGGAGTCTACTAAATCCTATCCTGCATGAATGCTGGAATGCATGTACTACATATGAAGCAGAGTCGTACTGATTAAGAAACACGGGACTTTAATGGAAGTTATGATTATTATGAACATCCAAAATACCCCCTTCCTATCTGAGGTTATTTTTATCCAGTAGATAGCAGAGACTATGCAGTGCACTGGGAAAAAAGAAATAAATAGTCTTAAATGAGCCAAATTAAAGCAAAGTATATTTTATTTTTACCAAAAAAAAAAAAATGGTTAGAGGAAATAAGGCAAACTACAAATTAACAGCTTTTTTGCTTTTTGGTTTCTCAATGTTTTCTGTGGTCGCATTTCACATTACCATGAAAATCTTTCAGCGACATATTATCTACTTCCAGATCATAAAGACAATACAGATGGTTCATGAATTTCTTTTCAGTTCAGTTCAGTTCAGTCGCTCTGTTGTGTCCAACTCTTTGGGATTCCATGAATCACAGCACGCTAGGCCTCCCTGCCCATCACTAACTCCCGGAGTTCACCGAGACTCACGTCCATCCAGTCAGTGGTGCCATCCAGCCATCTCATCCTCTGTCGTCCCCTTCTCCTCCTGTCCCCAATCCCTACCAGCATCAGAGTCTTTTCCAATGAGTCAACTCTTTGCATGAGGTGGCCAAAGTACTGGAGTTTCAGCTTTAGCATCAGTCCTTCCAAAGAAATCCCAGGGCTGATCTCCTTCAGAATGGACCGGTTGGATCTCCTTGCAGTCCAAGGGACTCTCAAGACTCTTCTCCAACACTGCAGTTCAAAAGCATCAGTTCTTCGGTGCTCTGCTTTCCTCACAGTCCAACTCTCACATCCATACATGACCACTGGAAAAACCATAGCCTTGACTAGATGGACCTTTGTTGGCAAAGTAATGTCTCTGCTTTTCAATATGCTATCTACGTTGGTCATAACTTTTCTTCCAAGGAGTAAGCGTCTTTTAATTCATGGCTGCAGTCACCATCTGCAGTGACTTTGGAGCCTGGAAAAATAAAGTCTGACACTGTTTCCACTGTTTCCCCATCCATTTCCCATGAAGTGATGGGACCAGATGCCATGATCTTCATTTTCTGAATGTTGAGTTTTAAGCCAACTTTTTCAGTCTCCTCTTTAACCTTCAGCAAGAGGCTTTTTAGTTCTTCTTCACTTTCTGCCATCGGGGTGATGTCATCTCTATATCTGAGGTTATTGATATTTCTCATGGCAATCTTGATTCCAGCTTGTGCTTCTTCCAGCCCAGCATTTCTCATGATGTACTCTGCATATAAGTTAAGAAGTAGATAAGCAGGGTGACAATATACAACCTTGACGTACTCCTTTTCCTATTTGGAACCAGTCTGTTGTTCCATGTCCAGTCCTAACTCTTGCTTCCTGACCTGCATACAAATGTCTCAAGAGGCATGTCAGGTTTCTTTTACATCTACCAAAACTGTAACTTTAAAATCCTAAAACAGCAATACATAAAACTGGAATACCATTACCAAATCAGTATTCTGAAGAAAAGGAATCTGGTAGAAGTAAAAATATTCGATAAAAATGAAATAGATAATATGCAGAAGTTACTAGTTTAAATCAGGAAGAAAATAGAGATCTAAACTTGGTTTGCTTGACCCCTACTAAACTGTACTATCTAGGAGCTTGACTACTCTTTGAGAAAACTCTGTTCCAGTGTCATCTTACCTTGTCTAGATGGTGAACAACATATTCAATACGTTCAGTGTGTTTTACATATACCCAACCTGTGGCTTTCAAAACTTTAAAAACAGCAAACAATGTGATTTATATGATTAATACATTTGTATTCTGAAGCACAAGAAAACTTATGAAAAGTAATTAACATTTGAAAATACTGAACCCCTCCCTCATCTCCTTAATCTAATTTAATCAACTTTACTAGATATTTCTCCTATGGATAAAGGAAAAATGATATGTATTTTTAAAAATGAGTTGCACTTAAACTCCTTTACTACATAAAACAGTAAAGAACATGCAAGTTTTGTTCCCCCCACCCTACTACTCTCTACTGTTTAGGATCTTGACAGCTCTGTTCCAACACAAAAGGGAAGAAAGTGTCTGGGCCTCCCTCCCTAGATGTGGGAGGAGCTGCAGGACTTGGCCCTGGAAGGGGCACTGGCTTTAGCCATTGTTGGAACCCTGGCCATGCCTCTTAGCCCTGCTCTCTCCGCCTGATCTCTCAGAGCCTCGTCATAGGGGTCTGGGAAGGAAGTACGGACGGTATTGAGGATCTTGGCCAGCACCTCCAACCCCTTCATCTTCTTGGTTTCAAACAAGCTCTCAGGCCCCACAGGAACTCGTAGTGTGGAGGATTGCCACTGGGCACCTGCTGGTACTTCTTCTGCACCAGATCTTTGGTTGTGAGCCTTCTGGGCTCCCCAGAGATCCAGTGCTTCCTCCCAGTATAGACCCCCAACACACTGAGGAATTCCCAGACCTCCTCCCTGGTGGCATGGTTACCATTCATGAAGATAATGCCCAGGAGCACCATGAGGATACCAGACTTGGGCAGACCCCCCTCATCACTCAGACCTTCATTGCCCCCGAGGTTGAGCTTATTGATGAGGGCATAGATGTTCCTGCTACGGTCGATTTCCGTCAGCTCAAGGCCAAATACCACCTCCATGTGCTTAGAGGCTCTCCTGAGGCTCTCAGGGATGTGCTGCCTATACTTGCTGCCAACGACTTTCAGCAGGGCGTGCTGCGAGATGGGCTCCTTCTTGGTGTACTTCTCCAGCAGGAACTCCAGCAGCATGCTGGCCTTCCTGGTCAGAGGATCTATGCGAGGGCTCTGAGTGGCAGGGGCTGCCTGGGAGGCACCTGCACTTTCCTCCTCTGGGCCCTGGGCACCTTCATCAGATCCTGCACAGGAAGACCCTGCATCAGGAGAGCTAGGGGCCATGGCTCCCTGAAGCTCCTGGTGATGTCCAATAGCAGGGGAGCTCGGGGAAAAGCCCTGAGGGGACAGACAAAGGGGAGGAGGGGCACTCCTCTTTGGGGGCTGCAGCAGCACTGGACTGGGCCTCCTGGGGACAATGAGTGTCCCCCTGGACCTGGTGACATTGCACATGGGCATGATACTTCTTCCTGTGCCTCTGAGGCATGGTGACACAGGTTATGGATCACAGGCGCATGTGGGCAGGGTGGCAGGCAAGGATGGCACCTAGAGGAAGGACAAGCAGATGTTGTGAGCAACTGCAGTGAGGAGATTCCTCCCTGGCTTGAACCAAAGCCACCTCTGAGGGGTCCTTGAGGCCAGTGCTCTAGGACCCACAAGTCTTGTGTTCTCTTGGTGAGCTCCTCCCTTGAGACGACTGAGTAGGAAGTGAGAGTGATCACTGGGGCACAGTCAGGCAGATCTCCTGGGCTCTAGAGGGAGGCCTGTGGGGGCTGGCAGGGGAGGAAGGTCCTTTCAGTTCACATTTCAGAGTCATGATGAACACTGGGGCAAGTCTCCCAAATATCCCCCTGCCCCCAAACCCTCCCACCCTGTTCCCTCTGTTTCTTTGAAGTTGACGCTGCCACCTTCCCTGTCACCCCAGACGATGAGAGGAAGGAATGTTCAGGACTCCAATGAAGGGAGCCCGGACCGCCTTCTGCTGTCTCGAGGCTGCCCCTTCACAACCGAGCTGCAACCTCCCCTGACAGACCACTGCCACCGTCCCGGTGTTTCGCTGGGAGGAAGTGCTTGCCTCAGGGGAGGGTCCTGAGTCGGCTGTGTGATGCGGAGGATGGTCATTACCTTGACTCTTCCCGAGCCCTGACATCCTCCCTCTGCTGACCTGCTGCCAGCCCTTCAGAACGAGGTCCCCACTTCCCCGAGTGTCCCGTGTCAGTGATCGCAGTCACGGAGCCCCCTTCAGCCTTTAGAACTGCCCAGATGCTGACCAGTTGCTTTCTGGCCAAGTCACGCTGGGTAAGGGGTTAGGCGTGGCCGCCAATCTGGGGTGTGGAGACACTCAGTCCCCTCGCGGGACTCTCCTTCACTCCACAGAATCCCAGACTTCCCTATACTGAACAGAGCCAGGGTCCAGCAACCCCGCACACAGATCCCCCACCCCAGACCCAGGTTATGTCCCGAGAATCCACGTGCGTAGCCGATGGACATCGGACCTAAGAGCCAGGTCCGAGCCTCCGGGCATAGAGCAGGTGTAGGGTTGCTGGGGGGCTGTGAAGTCCCCTCTTTTCGGATGGAAAAGGTGTTGGGAGTGCCAGGGCATATCTTTGTAACTATCCAGTGCATTTGTAGCTCATGTCACTTCCGACTTGGACCCCGATGAGACCTCGGACTCCTCCCTCTGGTCACAGCTACAGCAGCTCTCAAAGATGGCAGCCTTCTCACAGATGGCCTGGCACCCCAGCATGGATAGGGGGCCGTCACTTCCTATCATGTGCATCTGGGCTCCAGGAAGACAGCAGGGGCGGGGCCTGGGTGGGCGGGGTTCTGGGGGAGTTTCTGGCAAGAGGGGGGATGTGGTCCCTTCTTTGACTCATAGTGGGTCCTGGGGTGTCCCTACTGATCTCAGTCAACTGGCCTCACTCCTTCCCTCTCACTTCGTGCAACAAACCAAGCAGGAAGAAGCCCCCTTTCTAAAGGTAGCCAGACAAATTTTAGACCTTTTTCTTTCTTTCTTTCTTTCTTTTTTCCATTCCAACACTTCAGGCACTGTCAAATTGAATTTTATAAGCACACAAAGTGGAGGCATTTGTGGCATACAGGGTCTGGATTTGTACACACAAAAGGAAAGATACTGGGAGACTAGGTGCACAGAAATGCAGAAGAAAGTGACTTTAGTTTTAGCACTGTGAACCATTTTAATAGGCCAAAGTTGAAAAATGTGAACAAGGTGGCATGAAGTCCTCCTCTGTTGGAAAAGGTGTTCTTGCCTGGAGAATCCCAGGAATGGCTGAGCCTGGCGGGCTGCCGTCCATAGACCCCATAGGGTCGCACAGAGTCGGACGCGACTGAAGTGACTTAGCAGCAGCAGAGAAAATAAACGTACGTTAACTGGGGATGCTTAAGCTGTATCTTTTGCAGAATTCTTTTTTTAATTCCCTGACACTTTTACAGTCATAAATAGATATAATAGACAAGGTTAGGAGGAGACACACACTCCCTGCCATGTGACCCATTGGAGTTGACTTAGATGAGGATGGCAGGTGAGTTTGGAGGCCTCTTTAGCGGAAGTTTAAATGCCTCATTTCTCCCACCAAAACATTTGAATTGCTCCCCATCCTCCACTAGAGGTGTCAGGATGGGGCTTTGTGATGTCAAGGCTCAGCCAGGGCCACCATTGGCTGGGGAAGAGACTTGCTGACCTCATAAAGCATGAGGGTGTGTCTCCCTGGGGAGGGGTATATACAGGGGTGCTCAGGGCCTCTGGAGCAGACCACTGGGAGGCCTCAAAATGACTAAGCTGACTGGGAAGCCACAAGGCTGCAGAGTAGTGAGGAAACACCCTCCTCCTGTTCCCCGGGACAAAAGGATGAAGACCTCCTCTCAACTGAGGTCCAAAAAACATGTCAAGGTGAGCTGAACCCACCCAAACTCCTCTTGCCCATTGACCCCACCCCATTAGACCCCCTCCCCTGTCCTTGCCTGGCACATAACCTTTCCCTGCCCACACCCCTTCTCCTGAAGCTGTCATTCCCGTCCACCTTCACCCTCTTCCCCAAAGCAATGCCATTCTCTACCCCTCTCTTGTTTTCTCCAGGTGGCCAGGGTACGTGTGAGAGTGAATAATCACCCTCAGGCAAACCTGACCAAGAAAACTTCTCAGAAACCACCCACCACAAGCAACAGTAGAAAAATCAGAGGCTCAAAGCTCTGTAGCCAGTGTTCCAAGGTGAATGAATAGCTGAATCAGAGTGGACCAGAGGAGGTCCAAGAGAGTGTGGAGACCCCTGTCATTCCAGCGGGACCAGTGGGCAGCCAGTGACTTCAAGGCATGGCTAGAGACGTCAGAAATCTTCGGGGGTCTTGCCACTGAGTACTGGCCAACAGTACAGACGTTGACTATTATACCAACTGCATACATTAAGAATGAAAATAAAATCAACGTGATGTGAAATTATGTTTGTCTCCGAGTTCTCTGAGAGTGGAGGCCTGAGAGGGCAGGGCAGGCCAGGGATAAATGTGTGAAGAGGGAGGGAGATGGGTCCTGTGGGGTTGGAGATGGGACCAGAAGGTCCAGTTTGCCAGAAAGTAGAGGGAGGGAAAGAACTGGTTCCAGACTCAGCTTCAAAGATGTACTTCCCATGGGAGAAGAGGAAGAGGACTTGGTGTTTCTCTGCGTGCGTGCAGAGATGTAAACTTAACCGGGGAGCGGTGTCATGTGTGTGGTGGCAGTGCCATTTGCTTAAAAGGCATAGAAAGAAGTTGTCCCATAAAAAGAATGGAATATTGACACTTGCAGCAACATGGAAGGTAACTATTAAGTAAAACAACTCAGAAAGAAATAGACAAATAGACAAATACTGTATGATATCACTGATAGAATCTAAAAACACCACAAAGCAGAGAATATAACAAAAATGGAGGCTCACAGATAGATACAGAGAACAATCTACTGGTTACCAGCGGGGAGGGGAATAAGGAGGGGCAATACAGGGGTGGGGGAGTGGGAGGCACACTGTGTTAGGTGTAAGATGAGCTCAAGGATGTATGGTACACCATCGGGAATAGAGCCAGTACTCTGTAATAACCATAAATGGAAAGCAAACTTTAACAATTGTATAATAAGAAAGAAAAGGAAAGAAAGAGTGGGGAGGAAGGAAGGAAGAAAGGAAGGAAAATAATGGTGTTTTTGGAGGCCACAAAGCCAACACTGATCAGGCCCTTTTTAGCAAAGGAATTTAGTTTATTTTTTTAATTTATTTGTTTGAATCGGAGGCTAATTACTTTACCTTGCTGTAGTGGTTTTTGCCATACTTGACATGAATCTGCCACGGGTGTACATGTGTTCGCCATCCTGAACCCCCCTCTCACCTCCCTCCCCATCCCATCCCTCTGGGTCATCCCAGTGCACCAGCCCCAAGCACCCTGTCTCATGCATCGAACCTGGACTGGCAATCTGTTTCACATATGATAATACACATGTTTCAATGCTATTCGCTCAGATCATCCCACTCTCACCTTCTCCCACAGAGTCCAAAAGACTATTCTGTACATCTGTATCTCTTTTTCGTTCTCACATACAGGGTTATCATTACCATCTTTCTAAATTCCATATATATGCATTAGAATAATGTATTGGTGTTTTTCTTTCTGACTTATTTCACTCTGTATAATCGGCTCTAGTTTCAACCACCTCAACAGCCCTAATTCTAATGTATTATTTTTAATGGCTGAGTAATATTCCATCGTGTATATGTAGCACTGCTTTCTTTTTCTGTTGTTGTCGTTGTTTTTAAATCTATTTATTTTAATTAGAGGCTAATTAATTTACAATATTGTATTGGTTTTGCCATACATCAACATGAATCTGCCATGGGTGTACACGTGTCCCCAATCCTGAATCCCCACCCACCTCCCTCCCCATTCCATCCCTCTGGGTCATCCCACTGCACCAGCCCCGAGCACCCTGTCTCATGCATCGAACCTGGACTGGCGATCTGTTTCACATATGATAATGTACATGTTTCAATGCTACTCTCTCACATCATCCCACCCTCACCTTCTCCCACAGAGTCCAAAAGACTCTTCTGTACATCTGTATCTCTTTTGTGGTCTCGCATACAAGGTTATCATTACCATCTTTCTAAATTCCATATATATGCATTAGTATACTGTATTGGTGTTTTCTTTTTTTTTGTTAATTTTATTTTATTTAACATTACAATATTGTATTGATTTTGCCATATATCAAAATGAATCTGCCACAGGTATACATGTGTTCCCCATCCTGAACCTTCCTCCGTCCTCCCTCCCCATACCATCCCTCTGGGTCATCCCAGTGCACCAGCCCCAAGCATCCAGTATCGTACATTGAACCTGGACTGGCGACTTGTTTCATATATGATATTATACATATTTCAATGCCATTCTCCCAAATCATGCCACCCTCTCCCTCTCCCAGAGTCTAAAAGACGGTTCTGTACATCTGTGTCTCTTTTTTTTGCGGTCTCGCGTACAAGGTTATCATTACCATCTTTCTAAATTCCATATATATGCGTTAGTATGCTGTATTGGTATTTTTCTTTCTGATTTATTTCACTCTGTATAATAGGCTCCAGTTTCATCCACCTCATTAGAACTGATTCAAGTGTATTCTTTTTCATGGCTGAGAAATATTCCATTGTGTATATGTACCACTGCTTTCTTCTCCGTTCATCTGCTGATGGTCTTCTAGGTTGCTTCCGGAGAAGGCGATGGCACCCCACTCCAGTACTCTTGCCTGGAAAATCCCATGGACGGAGGAGCCTGGTAGGCTGCAGTCCATGGGGTCACGAAGAGTCGGACACGACTGAGCGACTTCACTTTGACTTTTCACTTTCATGCATTGGAGAAGGAAATGGCAACCCACTCCAGTGTTCTTGCCCGGAGAATCCCAGGGACGGGGCAGCCTGGTGGACTGCTGTCTGTGGGGTCGCACAGAGTCGGACACGACTGCAGCGACTTAGCAGCAGCAGCAGCAGCAGGTTGCTTCCATGTCCTGGCTATTGGAAACAGTGCTGTGATGATCATTCGGATACACATGTCTCTTTCAATTCTGGTTTCCTCGGTGTGTATGCCCAGCATTGGGATTGCTGGGTCATGTGGCAGTTCTAGTTCCAGGTTTTTAAGGAATCTCCACACTGTTCTCCATAGTGGCTGAACTAGTTGGCATTCCCACCAACAGTGTTAAGAGGGTTCCCTTCTCTCCACACCTTCTCCAGCATTTATTGCTTGTAGATTTTTGGATAGCAGCCATCCTGACTGGCAAGAGATGGTACCTCATTGTGGTTCTGATTTGCATTTCTCTGATAATGAGTGATGTTGAGCATCTTTTCATGTGTTTGTTAGCCATCTGTATGTCTTCTTCAGAGCAAAGGAATTTAGAATGCAGCAGTGGGCTCCCACAGGCAGGGCACAGGGAGTAGCCCACATGCTGTGCAGGCAATACGGGGGATACACTGCCCAAGAAGACTTTTATTACAAGAAGAAAACCAAGTAAACGCTGGTTCTGTTTTGATTACCATCTCCATACTCCAGTATTCTAAAATAATGTCAGGAATTAAATACTTTTCCTCTGCAAAACAAATTTTGTTGGTTTAAGTTTGAAAAGTTTGTTGTCATATACGTCAGGTTTTAATATTTTATATATTGTTAACAAGGTACAAAGTTTCAGTGTACATCTATACAAACGCACACATATTTGAGTGTATATATATACACAAATGCACACACATATGTGTGTATATGTATATATATTCAAATGCACAGACCTGTGTGTGTATATGTGTGTGTGTGTATATATATATATATATATATATATATATATATATAAATTCATATGGCCACAGTCTTAGTACTTATCTTTAAAAATTCATTTTCTTCTGTGAGGGAGTTTATTAAGAAAAGACCCTGTTCAACAATTGTCACCAACACAAGCTGCCATGGTTAGCACTGCTCCATTCCACAGAGCATCCTTAATGGTTTGCAAGGCCTTGAGATCACTTCCTGCACAGCCTGCAGTCCCCGAGGGAATGTACTAGTACACACCCCACATTCAAACAGTTGATTCTAAATACACAGTGATACCACAAAAATTGTCCAGGTAAAGACACACAATGTGCTTTGATTTAGGTCTAAATCAGTGAAACAAAGTATTCAGTGCAAGGCACAAACTTTTCTTAGCTTGAAAAGAACAAAATCATCTGATGTTTGAACATAAAATATCTTGCTGAATTTGAAAAATAGGTTTGAAATCACTGGACTGCCAGGGATGTCCCTGCAATTTTTTTTTTTAATTGTGAGTTTTTCATTTAGGTCTGTGATTCCCTTTAATTATTTTGAAAGGTTTAGAGTTTGTATGTGGATTCATTTTTCTTAGATATGGATGTCTAGTTATCCCAGGGCTGTAAGTGTAAAAGACTGTCCTTTTCCATTCAATTGCCTTTGCACCTTTGTTGAAGGTCAGTTGAGTGTTTGGGGTGTCTGTTTCTAGACTTTCTGTTCAGTGCCATTGATCTGTCTATTATTCTGTCAGTAGCATACAGTCTTGAGTAACGTAGCTTTAAAGAAAGTTTTGAAACCCAGTAATATCAATTCTCTGACTCTGATCTTTAATATTGACTTCAGTGGGTATTATGGATCATTCCATTTTTGACATAAAATTTAAATTGTTGGCTGCTATCTACATGCTATCTTGCTGGAATTTTAAACAGAATTGCATTAAGTATCTAGGTTAAGTTGGCAATAAGTGACATCTCAACAATATAGCATCTCTCTATATATGAACATCGTGTGTCTATTTATATCAGATCAGATCAGATCAGTCTCTCAGTTGTGTCCGACTCTTTGCGACCCCATGAACTGCAGCACGCCAGGCCTCCCTATCCATCACCAGCTCTCAGAGGTCACTCAAACTCACATTCATCGAGTCAGTGATGCCATCCAGCCATCTCATCCTCTGTCGTCCCCTTCTCCTCCTGCCCTCAATCCCTCCCAGCATCAGAGTCTTCTCCAATGAGTCAACTCTTCGCATGAGGTGGCCAAAATACTGGAGTTTCAGCTTTAGCATCATTCCTTCCAAAGAAATCCCAGGGCTGATCTCCTTCAGCATGGACCGGTTGGATCTCCTTGCAGTCCAAGGGACTCTCAAGAGTCTTCTCCAACACCACAGTTCAAAAGCATCAATTCTTCGGCGCTCAGCCTTCTTCACAGTCCAGCTCTCACATCCATACATGACCACAGGAAAGATCATAGCCTTGACTAGGCGAACCTTTGTTGGCAAAGTGATGTCTCTGCTTTTGAATATGCTATCTAGGTTGGTCATAACTTTCCTTCCAAGGAGTAAGCGTCTTTTAATTTCATGGCTGCAGTCACCATCTGCAGTGATTTTGGAGCCCAGAAAAACAAAGTCTGACACTGTTTCCACTGTTTCCCCATCTATTTCCCATGTACTGATGGGACCAGATGCCATGATCTTCGTTTTCTGAATGTTGAGCTTTAAGCCAACGTTTTCACTTTCCACTTTCACTTTCATCAAGAGGCTTTTTAGTTCCTCTTCACTTTCTGCCATAAGGGTGGTATCATCTGCATATCTGAGGTTATTGATATTTCTCCCAGCAATCTTGATTCCAACTTGTGTTTCCTCCAGTCCAGCATTTCTCATGATGTACTCTGCATATAAGTTAAATAAACATGGTGACAATATACAGCCTTGACGTACTCCTTTTCCTATTTGGAACCAGTCTGTTGTTCCATGACCAGTTCTAACTGTTGCTTCCTGACCTGCATACAGATTTCTCAAGAGGCAGATCAGGTGGTCTGGTATTCCCATCTCTCTCAGAATTTTCCACAGTTTATTGTGATCTACACAGTCAAAGGCTTTGGCATAGTCAATAAAGCAGAAATAGATGTTTTTCTGGAACTCTCTTGCTTTTTCCATGATCCAGCGGATGTTGGCAATTTGATCTCTGGTTCCTCTGCCTTTTCTAAATCCAGCTTGAACATCAGGAAGTTCACGGTTCACATATTGCTGAAGCCTGGCTTGGAGAATTTTGAGCATTACTTTACTAGCGTGTGAGATGAGTGCAATTGTGCGGTAGTTTGAGCACTCTTTGGTATTGCCTTTCTTTGGGATTGGGATGAAATAGATCTTCTTTAATTTTTTTCAGTGCAGTTTATGAGTTTTACTCATGTAAATCTTATACATATTTTTTAAAGAATTATTTAAATGGTGTTAGGTTGTTAGGTAAATGGTGTTAGGTTGTTAATTGCAAGTTCCATCCCTTTATTGGAAAAGAATTGACTATTATGTATTAACTTTATTAATATATTAATTAAATAGTAGTTATAGTGTTCTACCCACTCCAGTGTTCTTGCCTGGAGAATCCCAGGGACGGGGAAGCCTGGTGGGCTGCCGTCTATGGGGTCACACAGAGTCGGACACGACTGAAGTTACTTAGCATAGCATAGCATAGCATAGCATATAGTGTTCTTGCCTGGAGAATCCCAGAGACGGAGAAACCTGGTGGGCTGCCGTCTATGGGGTTGCACAGAGTTGGACGCGACTGAAGCAACTTAGCAGCAGTAGCAGTATATATGGATAATATATTAAGCTTATTAACATATACTCCTGGCTTATTAATGCCAGGAGTTTTCTTATTGTTGATGATTATAATTCCATTTTTCCCTTCCAAATATCTGTATCTTTTGCTTCCTTCCCTTATCTCATTGCATTGGCTAGAATAGGCATGGTGAGAGGGGATATCCTCGCCTTGTTCCTCACCTTAGTGTGACACCATCTGTCTTCTCACTATAAAGTATGAAGTTTTACCTCTATTTCTTTTCAGATGTTGTATATGAAGCTGAGGAAATGCCTGTCTGTATCTAGTTTGCTGAGAATTTTTATGATGAATGGGTGTTGGATTTTATCAGATGATTTTTTTCCTTCATCTGTTGATCTCATCTTGTGATTATCTTCCTCAGACTATTGTTATTATGATTTATGATTACTGGTTTTCAAATGTTGCACATCTGAAATGCATCCTACTTAGATATAGTATGTAATTCCTTCTATGGATTGTTTGGTTTATTTTCTTATATTTTGGGGGGATTTGGCTTCTATGTTCATGAGAGGTATTTGTGTTCAATTTTTTTCTCTTAATTTCTTCATCTGATTTTGATGTTCACGTGTAATACTCACTTCACAGAAAAGGAATTAGGAGGTGGTCCTTTTGCTTCTATTTTCTGGGAGAGATTATAGAGAATTGTCATCATTTCCTCCGTCAATTTTTGTTAGAATTCATCTGTGGAAACATCTGGGTCTGTTACTGTTTTTATTGGAAGCTTATTAGTTATAGATTTAATTTCTTTAATAGATACAGACCTATTCAGAGTATCTATTTTTCTTTGTGAAAGTGGTGCTAAGTTATAATTTCAAGCAGTTTCTCAATGGAACCTTTGCTTTTTGTAAGCACAGAGTTGTTTATAATAGTCACTCATTATCCTTTTAATGTCCATGGAATCAGTAGTAATGGCCCCTCCTTCATGTCTACTATTAGCAATTTAATTTGTGTTTTCTCTCTTTGTTCTTGTTTAGCCTGGGGAGAATTTTATCTTCTTTTTATTTTGTATCTTTAAACAAAACTTCGACTCTGTGCGACCCCATAGATGGCAGCCCGCCAGGCTCAGCCATTCCTGGGATTCTCCAGGCAAGAACACCTTTTCCAACAGAGGAGGACTTCATGCCACCCGGTCCACATTTTTCAACTTTGGCCTATTAAAATGGTTCACAGTGCTAAAACTAAAGTTACTTTCTTCTGCATTTCTGTGCACCTAGTCTCCCAGTGGACAGAGGAGCCTGGTAGGCTACAGTCCACGGGGTCGCAAAGAGTCGGACACGACTGAGCGACTTATACATACATATACATAGTCTCCCAGTATCTTTCCTTTTGTGTGTACAAATCCAGACCCTGTATGCCACAAATGCCTCCACTTTGTGTGCTTATAAAATTCAATTCGACGGTGCCTGAAGGGTTGGAATGGGGAAAAAAAAAAAAGAAAGAAAAAAAATGGTCTAAAATTTGTCTGGCTACCTTTAGAAAAGGGGGCTTCTTCCTGCTTGGTTTGTTGCACGAAGTGAGAGGGAAGGAGTGAGGCCAGTTGACTGAGATCAGCAGGGACACCCCAGGACCCACTATGAGTCAAAGAAGGGACCACATCCCCCCTCTTGCCAGAAACTCCCCCAGAACCCCGCCCACCCAGGCCCCGCCCCTGCTGTCTTCCTGGAGCCCAAATGCACATGATAGGAAGTGACGGCCCCCTATCCATGCTGGGGTGCCATGCCATCTTTGAGAAGGCTGCTATCTTTGAGAGCTGCTGTAGCTGTGACCAGACGGAGGAGTCCGAAGTCTCATCAGGGGTCCAAGTCGGAGGTGACATGAGTTACAAGTGCACTGGATAGTTACAAAGATATGCCCTGGCACCCCCAACACCTTTTCCATCTGAAAAGAGGGGATTTCCCAGCCTCCCGGCAACCCCACACCTGCTCTACGCCCGGAGGCTCGGACCTGGCTCTTAGGTCCAATGTCCATCGGCTACGCACGTGGGTTCTCGGGACATAACCTGGGTCTGGGGTGGTGGATCTGTGTGCGGGGTTGCTGGACCTTGGCTCTGTTCAGTATAGGGAAGTCCGGGATTCTGTGGAGTGAAGGAGAGTCCCGCGAGGGGACTGAGTGTCTCCACACCCCAGATTGGCGGCCACGCCTAACCCCTTACCCAGCGTGACTTGGCCAGAAAGCAACTGGTCAGCATCTGGGCAGTTCTAAAGGCTGAAGGGCTCCCTGACTGCGATCACTGACACCTGTTGCGACCTGGGAGTCCTCCTCTGAGCACCCTACACGGCAGTTGTCTAAGACGGCAGCAGCTCTCAAAGATGGCTTTGCAGCCTCAGCGTGTGTGCTTTGGTACTTTGAATGAACGGCAGTTATTATGAAGGTTATTTTGACCCCAAATGATAACAAACTTCCATCACGTAATTTTATTTCCAGGCTATACTGGAGAATAAGCAACACCAAACAATAATCAAATCCACATCAGGACTAATGCTCCCAAGCAAGTAAAACTAAGCAGTATTTCCCTATTTGAGCACCTGTTTTAATAGGTGTTTGGGGTTATCTTCTCCACATGGATGCAAGGACAAGTTCAGGACCAGCAACTTCCCTCTCAGGTTCTTTTTTTTTTTTTTTTTTGTCCAAACCACCCCTAATTTAATCCTACTGACAGTAAAAATTGAGCCCTCCCTTAAAGTTTGCCAAATTACACCAAACATAACCTAACTGAACTGACTGTTTAACAGAGCAAGCTCTGGTGCTCCCATCCCAGAAAAAGAGAGACAGTCCAGTGGCATCTTGGCATCTCGCTTCAATGGGTATTACCCTTATTTCTCAGAAACTCTCTGGATAGCTTTTGATGAAAACGTGTATTTTGAGTGTTCACTTGCCCTGGCTCAAGTGAACAGGGCCCCTTCCATTCCCTATGGCTTTCGGATATCCCCAAATAATGGGGAATATATGGTTTAGATATATTCAGGTTTACAGCCTCACCTCTGAGAACCATCACATGAGTCTGGCATCACTCCCACAGCTTCATCTAGCCCATCATGCAGCTGGACTGAAAATGATCTCCCACCGAGGAACCAGACATTTCCCAAGACCCAGTGCCGCCTTGATCAGGTAACATCGACTTGCTTGCTCTCATCTGGAACCTCCTCTCCCACACCTCCCCCATTTAAATTTATGATTTGTTTATTCCTTAGAGTTAGCTCACCACCTTCCTTATATGGTACCTACTGCTAGACTCAAAATTCCATGGGCAGTGGCTTGGTCTTCATTTTCTTACCAACCCAGTGCTATAAGAAAGCCTTCTAAAGAGAAGATGGTCAATTAATTTGGGAGAAAAGGAAATAATGAGCAAAGACTCTCTTTTATTATGATTTAAGTGTCATACAGTTTGAATAAGCTATACAAACCTAAGTCCATGTTATTAGCTTTTACAAGGAAAGAGGACAGATAAGAAGACAAACAAAGAATAAACCAGCGTTTACTCTGAACGCTTTGTGATCCCAAATACTTATCTCTAGGATTCTTACACATTTCCAAGTAAAATTCTGTTCCCATGTTATGTTACCTTGTTCTGGACCATAAGGAAAATATTGAAGTCTTTTCAACTTGTTTACAAATAATGAGCTCTTAGTCTTAAACTGAACAGCAGTAAACATGACATCCATGACATTAATAAACCTAGAGTCTGTAGCAAAATAAACCTTATGAAGAGTAGTGACATTTAAAAATACAAAAAACCTCTACCTATCTAAATCATCTATTTTTGACTAGATATTATTCATATGTATAAAAGGAACACATGTATATTTTGTTAAACCTGCACCTAAACTCCCTGACTACTTAAAACTGTGAAGAACATACGGGTTTTGTTCCTCGCACCCCTACGACCCTGCGCTATTTAAGAGGTGGACTGCTCTCTTCCAACACAAAGGGAACAAAGTGCTCTGACCCCTCTCTAGATGTGGGAGGAGCTGTAGGACTTGGCCGTGGTAGGGGCACTGGCTAAAGCCATTACTGGAACCCTGGCCACGCCTCTCAGCATTGCTCTCTCCACCTGGTCTCTCAGAGCCTCGTCATAGAGGTCTGGGAAGGAACTCGGGACCTTATCCTGGATCTTGGCCAGAACTTCCAACACCTTCAACTTAGTGGTCTCAGCATAAGCTCTCGGGCCCCACAGGAACTCAGAGCCCGGAGGATCACTATTGGGCACCCGGCGGTAGATGAGGTACCCCTTCTGCACCAGATCTTTGGTGATTAGCTTTCTGGGCTCCCCAAAGATGGAGTGCTTCTTCCCAGCATAGATCCCCAACGCATTGAGGAAATCCCAGATCTCCTCCTCAGTGGCACAGTTACCCTTCATAAAGATGATGCCCAGGAGCACCATGAGGAGACCAGACTTGGGCGGCTCCTGTTCATCACTTGAACCTTCCTCAACCCCGAGACTGAACTTGTTGACGAGGGTGTAGATGTTCCTGCTGCAGTCGACTTCCTTCAGCTCCAGGCCAAACACCAGCTCCACGCGCTCAGAGGCTCTGCTCAAGATCTCAGGGAGGTGCTGCTTGTACTTCCTGCCGATGACATTCAGCATGTCTTTCTGTGTGATGGGCTCCTTCTTGGTGTACCTCTCCAGCAGGAAATCCATCACCTTGCTGACCCTCCTATTCAGAGGATCTTTGCGAATGCTCCGAGCGAACAGGGCTGCCTGGGTGGCATCTGCACTGTCCTCCTCGGGGCCCTGGGAACCTTCATCAGATCCTGCAGAGGAAGCCTCTGCAACAGGAGAGCTAGGGGCCATGGCTCCCTGAAGCTCCTGGCCATCGCCAGCAGCAGGGGAGCTCGGGGGAGAACCCTGAGGGGCAGAAGAGGGGGAGGAGGGGCACTCCTCTCCTGGGGCTGCAGCAGCACTGGCCTGGGCCTCCTGAGTGTCCCCCTGGACCTGGTGGTGTTTCCTACCGGCATGACGCTTGCTTTTGTGCTTCCGAGGCATGATGACACAGGTCAGGGACCGCAGGCGGGTGTGCAGTTAGGAAGGCAGACTCTGAGTGGCCTTGAGGAAGGACAAAGAAATGCTGTGAGCACCTTAACCAGGGAGGGTCATCCCCCATTTAAACCAAGTCCGCTTTGTAGGGGGCCTTGAGTCCACTGCTCTAGGACCCACAAGTCTCCTGTTCTCCTAGTCAGCCTGTCCCCTGATACCCCTGAGGAGGAAGTGAGAGTGAGCCCTGGGGCGCAGCCAGACAGCCCTGCCTGGGCGCTAGAGGGGAGGGCCTGTGGGGGCTGGCAGGGGAGGCATGTCCTTTCAGTTCACATTCAGAGTTAGGATGAAAAATGGGGAATGACCCCCTAGCACCCACCCCGATCCCTGTTCTGCTCTGAAGGCTGATGCTGCCGCCTTCCCTGTGACTCTGGAGAAGGAGAGGAGTGAGCGCTCAGCCTCCCACCTAAGGGTCCCGGGACCCGCCCTTCTGTAAGCAAGCTCTAACCTCCCCACTCAGACTGCAGCCTCCCTTCCCCGTGTTTGGCCAGAAGGAAGCACTGACTACAGGGGAGGGTCCTGATTCGCCCGTGTGTCCGGGAGGATGGTCCTCACCCTGGCTCCTCCTGAGCCCTGACATGCTCCCTGTACTGACCAGCTACCAACCCCTCGGACTGAGGTGCCCTCCTCCCTCAGTGTCCCGCATCCGAGATCGCAATGAGGGTGACCCGCAGCCGTTACAGCCCCCCGGATCCTACCCGGATGCTCCAAGGCCAAGTCGTGGGGGATGGCGTTTCCCCGTGGCCGCCGTTCTGGGGTGTGGAGACCCTCAGTCCCCACCGAGGGTCCCTCCTTTAGCTACAGGGCTTGGGGCTTTCCCTCTACTAGGCAGAACTGGAGTCCACCAGCACCTGCCGAAGCCTTCCTCTCGGAGACCACCTGGGTCAAGTGGATGGACTTGGGGCTTAAGATGCAGGCCCGAATCTTCCAGGGGAGAGCAGGGGCAGGGGGTGGCCGGGGGTTGTCCGGCCCCCTCTTTTCAGAGGGAAAGGCCTGGTCGTGCTGGACGTGTGTCCCCACACTTGTAACTCACGTCACCTCACACTTGGACACGTGTTGAGACCTGGGAGTCCTCCGTCTGGGCACCCTACACGGCAGTTGTCCAAGACGGCAGCAGCTCTCAAAGATGGCTTCGCAGTCTCAGCGTGTGTGCGTTGTCGTCACTTCCTGTCATGTGCTTCTGTGATCCAGGCGGAGAGCGGAGGCGGGGCCAGGGCGGGCGGGGTTCCGGGGGAGCTTCCCGGAGGATTGGCATGTGCACTTTTCCTTGAATCGTCGCGGATCCTGAGACCTTCCCTGTACTGAGCAGAGTCTACGGGCCTCCCTCCCAGGCTCTAGCTTCCGTCAGCACCCCAGCAGGAATTGTTTCTGGCCTGGCCGAACAGGCTTCCTGGAGCTCCTGAGAATGACAGTGAGGGCACATTCGGGCCCCGTCTTCTGGGCTGAGTGATGCTCCGTCCACTCTCCGTGTCTTCCCTTGACCCCTGTAGGTGGTGGGCTCCGTCCCATCTGCTGACCTGAGGCCAAGGCCTCCCATCGAAGACATCAAGTCCCGAGACTCCTGCGGAGAAGTGCACGTACATCTCCTCTGGACCCTTCTGCCTGAGGCTTCGAGGAAATGGCTGCTGCAGGTAAGATGAGCTGAGAGGGAAGGATGGGAGACTGCCTTCTGTGATGTGGAACCCCTCACATCTCACTCAGGATCTTCATATTGACTGCTGGCAGGGCCTGGAAATCCTTCCCTTTCTGGTATGAATCCACCCCTGTCCCCCACCATGCCCCACACCATCCCAGCAGAGTGAGTGAAGGGGCTCCTTAGCCTGACAGTTCTCACTGTGGGCTCTTAGTCGACTGCAGGGGCATTGCTCGAAAGCTCTGAGGTGAATTTCTGTCCTTTGGTACAATTTTGGGGGTACTAAGTTTTCTCTTTTACTCCCTGCATGATAGTCTATTAAGGTGATCACCAAAAAGGGCCAGTTGTCATCCACTAACAAAGTTTGTGCTGGTTATTTCATGACCTCTGGGCCATGCTGCCACATCCAACTCAAACTTGTTCCCCATGGTCTTGGCATGGGAGCTCTGAGATGCGGCCTCAGATTCCTTCAGTGAGGCTGTAGCGATGCATGGCCCCAGGGCACAGTGGAAGAATCAAGGGCTGAACTTTAAAGCCTTTTCCAGCTGATCTTGTTGTCTTCTTCCCTTGTAGCCTGCACACCCCTTGTCAGTCTCTGAGTACTCCCTCACCTTGACACTCATAGGGTCAAGTTCATTAGAGACTTATTTTGCCTCGGGGATTATTTAGTTTTGTGCTTTTGCTTCTGTTAATAGTTGTCTTTATTCCTTGTATAAGTGTTCCATGGTTTATTCTGGGTACAGGAAACAGCAGCCCATGTTTGATTGTGGTCTCAGCTGGTCTGACTGGAGTAGATCTGTAAAGGAGTTAAGCAACATTGACAGTCTTACAATATCTGCTCCTCATGAATACACATAACATACTATTCTGTTTGAGACTTCTTTCTCCTAAGGCTGTCAGGAAATTCTTCTTGCTGCCTCTATGTGAAGCCTATACATTGTTCTGAGGTTTCTTTGTAGGTACGTTTTGTTTTTTTTTTTTTTTTTTTTTTATGGTTGCTTTTATTTGTGGTTGATTTTCTATTACGTGATCTAAGTAATTGTTGATTCTTCCAGGCCAGACTCTTGGTTTTGCTAAGGTGATCTATTTTATACGAGATAGCTGAAGTTATATGTTTGAATACTTTCTGTGCGTGTTTCCTAAGATTTTTAATTTGAGGATAAATTCCTACATTATCTTTTGTTCTTCATTGTTCCCGTCTCTTATTCGTTTGGCATTGTTGTATATAACTCTGTACTGGCTATGTGTTCTTGTCCAGATTTTTTCTACATTTTAAATCAGTAGAGCGTTTATGAAAAATTTTAATTGGAGGAGAATTGCTTTAGAGTGTGTTAGTTTCTGTTGTACAACAGTATGAAGCAGCTCTAAGTATACATATATCCCCTCCATGAGCATCCCTCATGCCACCCCCATCTCAGTCCTCCAGGCTGTCCCGGAACAGCAGTCTGAGCTCCCTCTGTTACAGAGAGCCCCCCCACGAGCTCTCTCTTGTACACATGGTAGTGCATACATGTCATAGCCACTCTCAGGGTGTCCCTCTCTCTCCATCCCTTGCTGTGTCCACGTCTTTTCTCTACATGTGCCTCTATTCCTACCCTGCAAATAGATTCATCAGTGCTGTTTTCTAGACTCCATATAAATGTGTTAAAACACAATACTTTTTGTTCTCTTTCTGACTGACTTCACTCTGTGAAACAGACTCTAGGTGCATCCACCTCACTGCCACTGACTTAAATTTGTTACTTTTATGGTTGAGTTATATTCCATTGTATATATCTACCACAACTTCTGTGTCTATTCATCTGTCAGTGAAAGTTGAGGTGGTTGCTTCCATGTCCTAGCTATTGTAAATAGTGCTGCAATAAACAGTGCGGTCCATGAATCTTTTCACGCATGGCTTATTTCTAGTTTTTAAAGGACTCTCCATACTGTTCTCCATAGTGGCTATATCAATTTACATTCCCCCTCAAAGTGCAAGAGGGTTCTCTTTTCTCCATGCCACTTCAGCACTTATTGTTTCTAGATTTTTTTTTTTATGATAGCCTTTCTGGCAAGTGTGAGGTGATGCATCATTGTAGCTTTGGTTTGCATTTCTTTCATAATGAGTGGTGAACATCTTGTCTTGTGAGCCTCTGTATTTTTTTAAAGAACAGATTTAGGATTACAGAAAATTTAGCAGAGAGTGTACAGAGTTCCCACAGAGCCAGTCTCTTCCTCCACTTAGCATCTTCTGTTATTAACATCTTGGATTGGTTCAACTGATACAAGTTCATTTGTTAAAACTAAGCAACGGATATCAATATGGTGTTATTACCTATTGTCCATTGCTTACAATATATTTTACTTTTGTTATTTTGCAGTTCTGTGTTGTTGCTTTTGTTCAGTTGCTCAGTCATCTCTGACTGTGACCCCATGATCCATAGCATGCCAGGCTCCTTATCCTTCACCATTTCCTGGAGTTGGCTCAGACTCATGTCCATCCAATCAGTGATGCCATCCAACCATCTCATCCTCCGCTGCCTCCTTTTCTTTTTCCCTTCAATCTTTCCCAACATCAGGGTCTTTACCAATGAGTCGGCTCTTCCCATCAGGCGGCCAGAAGTTTGGAGCTTCAACTTCAGCATCAGATATTCCCATGAATATTCACGGTTGATTCCCTTCAGAAATGACTGGCTTAGTCCCCTTTCTGTCCAGGGGACTCTCAAGAGTCTTCTCCAGCACCACAATTCAACAGCACCAATTTTGCAGCACTCAGCCTTCTTTACGGTCCAGCGCTCACATCCACACATGACCCCTGGGAAAATCATAGCTCTGACTAGACACAACTCTTTTACTAATGTGATGTCTCTGCTCTCTATTATGTGATCTACGTTTGTGTAGCTTCTCTTGTAAGGAATAAGTATCTTTTAATTTCATGGCACCTTTTAATTTGGGGCTTCCCTTGTAGCTCAGTTGGTAAAGAAACTGCCTGCAGTGCAGGAGATGTGGGGTCAATTCCTGGCTCAGGTAGATCCCCTGGAGAAGGAAATGGCAACCCACTTCAGTAGTCATGCCTAGAGAATCTCATGGACAGAGGAGCCTAGGAGGCTACAGCCCACGGGGTCACAAGAGTCGGACACGACTTAGTCACTAAACCACCACCACCACCGTCATGGCTGCATCCACCATCCACAGTGATTTTGGAGAAGAAAATTAAATCTTCCATTGTTTCTACTTTTTCCTCATCTGTTTGCCATCAAGTGTTGGGACCAGATGCCATGATCTTAGTTTCTTGAATGTTGAGTTTTAAGCCAGCTTTTTCATTCTCTTCTTTCACTCTCAAGAGTCTCTTTGGTTCCACTTCACTTTCTGCCATAAGGGTGGTATCATATGCATATCTGAAGGTATTGATATTTCTCCCGGCAATTTGATTCCAGCTTGTGTTCATCCATCTGGGAGTTTTCATGATGTACTGTGCATATAACTTAAATAATCAGGGCGACAATATGTGGCCTTAATGTACTCGTGCCCCAATTTTGAACCTGTCTGTTATTCCTTGTCCACTTCTAACTGTTGCTTCTTGACCTGTACACTGGTTTCTCAGAAGGCAGGTAAGGTGGTCTGGTATTCCCATCTCTTTAATAATTTTGCAATTTCCTGTGATACACACAGGCAAAGGCTTTTGCATAGTCAAACAAGTAGAAGTTTTTCTGGAATTCTCTTGCTTTGCCTATGACCTAATGGAGATTACCAAATTGATATCTGAGTCCTCTGCCTTTTCTGAATCCAGCTTGTACATATTGAAGTTCTCTTTTCAGATACATCTGCAGCGTAGCTAGAAGGATTTTGAGCATCCCTTGCTTGCATGTGAAATGAGCACAAGTATATGATAGTTTGAGCATTCGTTGGCATTGCACTTCTTTGGGATTGGAATGAAAGCTTACCTTTTCCAGTCCTGTGTCCTCTGCTGAGTGGTCCAAATTTGCTGGCATATTGAGTGCAGTACTTTAAAAACATCATCATTTAGGGTTTGAAATAGCTCAGCTGAAATTCTATCACCTCCACTAGCTTTGTTCTTAGGAATGCTTCCTAAGGCCCACTTGACTTCATACTCCTGGATGTCTGGCTCTAAGTGAGTGATCACAACATCGCTGTTATCTGGATCATAAAGGCCTTTGTTGAACAGTTCTTCCGTACATCCTTGCCACCTCTTCTTAAAATCTTTTGCTTCTGTTCTGTCCCTATACTTTCTGTCCTTTATTGTGCCCATCTTTGCATGAAATGTTCCCTTGGTATCTCTAATTTTCGTGAAGAGAACTCTAGTCTTTCCCATTCTATTTTTTCCTTCTATTTCTTTGCATTGTTCACTTGAAAATGCTTTCTTATTACTCCTTGCTGTTCTTTGGAAATCTGCATTCAGATTGGTATATCTTTCCTTTGCCTTTTGCTTCCCTTCGTTCTCAGGTATTTGTAAGGCCTCCTCAGACAACCATTTAGCCTTTTTCATTTCTTTTTCTTGTGGATGGTTTTGGTTACCACCACCTATACCTTGTTCTGAAGCTTCATCTTTAGTTTTTCAGGCAGTCTTCCTACCAGATCATATCTCTTGAAACTATTCCTCACCTCCACTGCATAATCATAAGGAACTTGATTTAGGTCATATCTGAATGGCCTAGTGATTTTCTCTACTTTCTTCAACTCAAGTCTGTATTTTGCAGTAAGGAGCTTATGATCTGAGCCAGAGTGAGCTCCGGGTCGTGTTTATGCAGACTATGTAGAGCTTCTCCATCTTCAGCTGCAAGTTATTCCCTTACTTCCTACTTTTCCATTCCAGTCCCCTGTTATGAAAAGGACATTTTGGGGGGGATGTTAGTTCTAGGCTGTGATGTACATCTTCATAGCACCACTGGACTCTAGCTTCTTTGGCATCAGTGGTTGGAGCATAGACTTGGATTACTGTGATGCTGAATGCTTTGCCTTGGAAATGAACCAAGATCATTCTGTCCTTGTGGACACTGCACCCAGTACGTGCAGTTCACACTCTTTTTTGACTATGAGACTACTCCATTTCTTCTAATGGATTTTTGCCCACAGATACAATGGTAATCTCAATTAAATTCACCCATTCCTGTCCATGTTAGTTGTCTGATTTCTAAAATGTTGACGGTCACTCTTGCCATCTCCTGCTTGACCAATTTTCATTGATTCATGGACCTAACATTCAAGGTTCCTATATAGTACTGTTCTTTACAGCATCGGACTTTACGTTAACCACCAGACACATCCACAACTAAGCATCATTTTGACTTTGGTTGAGTCACTTCATTCTTTCTGGAGCTATTTCTGAGCTCTTCCCCAATAGCATATTAGACACCTACTGACCTGGGGGGCTCAGGTATCTCCCCCTGGTATGATCTCCTGGTATCATATCTTTTTGCCTTTTCATGATGTTCATGGGGTTCTCCAGGCAAGGATACTGAACTGGTTTGCTATTCTCCTCTCCAGTGGATCGCATTTTATTAGAATTCTCCACCATGACCCGTCCACCTTGGGTGGCCCTGCAAAGCCTGGCCCGTAGCTTTTGAGTTACACAAAGGTGTGATCTGCGAGATCATTTTGGTTGGTTTTGTGTGATTGTAGTTTTCGTTCTAGAGAATAGGGCATTGTAGGTCTTCTGTCTGCCCTCTGAGAAATGAGTTTAAGAGGCTTGTGGAAGCTTGCTGATGGGAGGGACTGGCTATGAGGAAACTTGGCTCTTGCTCTACTGGGCAGGGTAATGCTCAGTAAATAAATAAATAAAAATTAGAAAATCATGAAGAAATATGTAATTATATCAATATGACAAAAATCCTTAATGACATTCGTAGCCATTAGGTTGTTATTGAATACATCATTAAGGATTTTGAACACAGAGAGAAATATGTGAGATGTAGCTAATATGGAGGAGGATGATACTTCCCTCTGCTCTTCTAGGTTTTTGTGGGTAGTCGAAGAATTAAACTGAGGTGAGACAGATTAATAGGATAAAATAAAAGTATAATAACACATAGCCGTGAGAGAGACCCAGGAAAACTGAATAGCTCATCAACATGGCCAAAGCCCAGAGCCAAAGAGAAAAGAAAATTTTAATGGTAGTTCTTTGGGACCTGAAAGGATAGGAAGACAGTTCACATGCAGATGGGAAAGGGAATGTTGTTAATGAATGTTTTCTGTGCCAGGCAGAGACCCCGGGCCACAGAGTGGACTCTCATCTCTAGGCCCTGCCAAGATTTCGCCACCACACCTTGCCCATAATCTTTGCAGCTATCTCTGGTCATAGTTCTCTTCAGGGAACACGACCTTTGTCTAAGTTCTTTCAGGCAGTTAGGCCAAAGGTCAAGTTCCTTTCTGAGTCTTTTGCCCTTGATTGTTTTCAGTTAGAATAATCTGTGTATCAAAAGAGAGACATTTTGAGATGGCATGTTTTGCTCTCCCATACTAACTAGGAAAGTAAAAACAATTACAGTAAAGAAGAGAAATTTAAAAAGTTATTAATCCTAGTTTCCTTTGTGTGACATTTACATTTTGAAAGATACATGTTAACATATAAAAACACTGTGTGAAATAACAGGCTATGAAGGAAAAATCTGATTTACTTTGCATTGTTCTTTGGAAAATCAAGGAATGTTTAAATAAAAGTACATTTACAGTCAGTGTTTAGAGTCAATGGCAGCAAATATTTCTCACAGTATGTTGCTTTACAATGCTGTGTTAGCTTCTATTCCGCACTAAAAATAATCAGACTTACATGTACATATATCCTCTCACTGTGGATTTCTCCCGCATTGAGGACATCCCAGTGAATTAAGGAGAGTTCCCTGTGCTATACAGTATATTCCCAACAGTTGTCTATTTTATACATAGCATCAATAGTGTGTATGTGTCCATCCCAATATTCTAATTCCTCCCACCGTAACCCTTCCCCCCTTGGTACCATACATTAGTCCTCTGTATCACTGTCTTTATTTCTGCTTTGCAAATAGGGCCACCTGTGCCATTCTTCTTGATCCCACATATATACGTTAATTTTCAATCTTTGTTTTTCTCTTTCTGACTTCCTTCTCTGTATAACACTCTCTAGGTCCACCCACCTCTCTAACAATGACACAATTTGGTTCACTTTTATGACTGAGTAATATTCCACTGGGTTACCCTGGTGGGTCAGTGGTAAATAATCCGCCTGCCAATGCAGGAACCGTGATTTCAATATCTGGTTCAGGAAGATTCCCTGAAGAAGGAAGTGGCAACACACCCCAGTATTTTTACCTGGGAAATCCCAAGGACAGAGGATTCTGGTGAGCTACAGTCCTTGGGGTCTGAGAAGAATCAGATACAACTTCGTGACAAAATAACAAGAACAGTATTCCATCGCATATACCTTCCACAGCTTCTTTATACTTGCACCTGTCGATGTACGTCTACGTTTCTCCCATGTGCTGGTTGTTGTAAACAGTCCTGCAGTGAACATTCGAGTGCTTGTCTCTTTTTGAAATACGGGTCTGTGGTCTCTATGGCAGAGTTAATGCTGACCTGTATGAAGGCTTACACCAAAGAGGCCCTCTAGGACTGCTTCTGCCAGTGCCCCCATCCCGGTGGTGAGCCCCAGCTAACCCATGCCTCCACAGGAGACTGTCGAACACTTGGAGGTAGGTCTGATTCAGTCTCCTGTGGAGTAAATGCTCCTTTTCTCTGGGTCTTGGTGCATGCGAGACTTTGTTTGCGCCCTCCAAGAGTGGTGTGTCTGTTTCCCCTACTTCTGTGGGAGTCCTATAATCAAATCCCACTGCCCTTCACGGTCAGATGTCCAGGGAATTCCAAGTCCCTTAGTCAGAACCACAGGCTGGGTTCCCTGATGTGAGGTGCAGAGCTTTCACAATCGTGGGAGAACTTCTTTGGTACTTTTGTTCTCCAGTTATCTACCCAGTGGGTTGCGATTTGAATTCATTGTGATTGTACTCCTCGTATTATCTTGTTGCGACTTCCACTTTTTCTTTGAATGTGGGGTATCATTTTTGGTGTGTTCCAGCGTCCTCCTGTTGATAGTTGTTCAACAGCTAGTTGCAGTTATGCTGCAGGAGGAGACGAACAGACATCCTGCTACACCACCGTCTTGAAACAGAAGCGTCTGAAATACAGTTTGGAGTAGTGAGATGACAGGAGAACTGAAGGACACTGGGTCTGCCTCAGGCTGGGAGGAGTGGAACAGTGTGGCCTCTCGACAGATGCAGACCAAATGTCTATTTCCAGCTCTGTCACAAGTCTTGTGAACTTGAGAATATTACCAAATTCATAATCTGCAAAGTGAGTCTTCTAAACCCTATTTTGTAGAACTATTGTAATATATGTGATATTTATAAAGCTCTTGCAAAAATGGATTTCAAAGAATGACATTTATTCCTCTGATAATGACCACAGACCAGTTTGTGAATTTTTTTTTTTAGTTGCATGAGATATCAGAAATATGTGGAACTTTCAGAATGAACACAGTTCTACTTAGTAAAACTAAATAAAATTTCCCCATTTGTAAATATGCCATTTGAATGTAGAGGAATCTGCCTTGCCTGGATGCTACTCAGAACTTCTAGAATTTGTGTCAAGGACAAAGATCTTCCCTCCCAGTTGCCTTTTCATCCATACCACCACCTCCTCATTTTCATTAATTTTACCAGCACCAAAAGTGTGGCCTTCATTTGAAGTTCCCCAAATTATGCTTAAAATAGGTAGTAGAACATTTCTGTAACATAGTGGCCTCTGACCCCAGTGTGGAGAGTGCTGTTGCAGTGGGTATTAGATATCTCAGTTCAAGGAAATACCATCCTCCTTTCCTGCAAACACCCCGGAGGCAGTGGGGTTAAATCCCCAGTTTGTGCACTGTGTTTCCCTATACTGGGGCAGGAGCACAGAACCCATTTTATTCCTATCCCAGGTGGAAAGTCTCTCTGTTTTACCTACAGTCTCAAAGTAAAAATCAAGGGTAATCTTCCATTCCATTCTTCAACTTCTCAACTTAAACCCCCCATTTCAGGGTCACCCCCTCCCTCAATTCACTCAGCCTCATTTAGCCCACCAACCCACCTAACTTCAAATTACATCCTCAAGGGAACTGCAGTGTTCCAAAGCACCCACATTTGTCGCCTCAAAGCATTTACTTTTGACTTGCTCTAATCTGAAACCTCCTCTCGTTCTCATCCCTGGTTTCAACTTGTCACATGTTTAGGTCTCAAAGGTTATCTCCCCATCTGCTTGATATGGCGGCAACTTATATACACTTACCTTCTATGGACAGTGGCTCAGGCTTCTTTTTATTACCATCCCCCGTTCTGCTATGGAGCATTCCAAGGAGTAGATACTCAATTAGTGGTTGGAAATACAAGTGACAATGATAAGTTGTCTACTTTAATACTATGTAATTTCTCCCACAATCTTGAATAAACTCAAGAAATACTTTTACTAAGAAGGAATATTAAAAGAATTTAACAAAACCAAAACTTACCAGAATTTACTTTTCTTTTTTACTTGACCTAAGTTATTTTACCACAAAGTCTCTTCAAATTTGCATGAAAATCCCTCTTCCATTGCTGTGTTTTCTTGTTCTGGATCACACAGCAATCAAAAGTTTCTAAATTTCCATCATAAAATATAAAAACTTTAACTGGAACCTGATAAACAGTAATAAACATGTGATCCATATCTTCACCAGCAGAACGCTGATTTCCTGTTTTTGTCCTCCCAAAGAGAAAGAATTTATTGGAGAAACAGAGCAGTTTTAAGTAGCAGTTTTATGAAGCAGAGCAAAATTACAGTCCTGAGAAGGAGGAGAGCAGGCTGTCTGGAAACCAGAAGCAGTCCTGTCATGTGGTAGGGTCATGTGTGTCCTGTGTCATTTGACTGACAAGTTGATGGACAGCTTTAGGTTATATAACTTTTCTCCTAGTGTGCAGGCAGTTACCCATAAGTACCCAAGCAAAATTCATGGAGTGGGAGGGAAGACAGAAACCACAGTGCTATTTTTTATAAATATGGCATCATGAACCCTGGGTTACATTAGTCACCGTTTAGGTCTGGGTGCACCTGTGACACCCCGTGCTGGCAGTTTTGTCCTGCTTGGTCCTGACACGGCTGGAAACCTAGTGCAGGTCATTGGCCAGAACAGGGAGCCTCTCTGGGTGTGCTCTGACCACCAGTGTTCAGGTGGGGAAGAAGAAGACAAAGCATCCCTGGCTGCTAACCTGGCTCGAGTATTATACTTCCAATTAGATTCTGAACAGGGAACAGCCATTGTTCCCATGGGAAATGGTTGGGAGTTTTTCATGTGATAGCTGTCTCCCAGCTGAGTGCTGAATCTGTATATAGTTGTCCTTTCTGCCTGAGAGGGTGTCTGAGCAAGGATGATGTAAATGGCCTTGTGGGTTAATTCAAAAGTCATAGATGTCTAAACTTGTCTAGATATTTTGCGGGGTCATCTGAGAATGAAGATGAAGGGGTTGGAGGTGCTGGCCAAGATCCACAATACCGTCTGGACTTCCTTCCCAGACCTCTATGATGAGGCTCTGAGAGATCAGGCGGAGAGAGCAGGGCTGAGAGGCACAGCCAAGGCTCCAACAATGGCTGCAGCTAGTGCCCCTTCCAGGGCCAAGCAAGTCCTGCAGCTCCTCCCACATCTAGGGAGGGAGGCCCAGACACTTTCTTCCCTTTTGTGTTGGAACAGAGCTGTCAAGATCCTAAACAGTAGAGAGTAGTAGGGTGGGGGGAACAAAACTTGCATGTTCTTTACTGTTTTATGTAGTAAAGGCATTTAAGTGCAACTCATTTTTAAAAATACATATCATTTTTCCTTTATCCATAGGAGAAATATCTAGTAAAGTTGATTAAATTAGATTAAGGAGATGAGGGAGGGGTTCAGTATTTTCAAATGTTAATTACTTTTCATAAGTTTTCTTGTGCTTCAGAATACAAATGTATTAATCATATATATCACATTGTTTGCTGTTTTAAAGTTTTGAAAGCCACAGGTTGGGTATATGTAAAACACACTGAACGTATTGAATATGTTGTTCACCATCTAGACAAGGTAAGATGACACTGGAACAGAGTTTTCTCAAAGAGTAGTCAAGCTCCTAGATAGTGCAGGTTAGTAGGGGTCAAGCAAACCAAGTTTAGATCTCTATTTTCTTCCTGATTTAAACTAGTAACTTCTGCATATTATCTATTTCATTTTTATCAAATATTTTTACTTCTACCAGATTCCTTTTCTTCAGAATACTGATTTGGTAATGATATTCCAGTTTTATATATTGCTGTTTTAGGATTTTAAAGTTACAGTTTTGGTAGATGTAAAAGAAACCTGACATGCCTCTTGAGAAATTTGTATGCAGGTGAGGAAGCAAGAGTTAGAACTGGACATGGAACAACAGACTGGTTCCAAATAGGAAAAGGAGTACGTCAAGGCTGTATATTGTCACCCTGCTTATCTACTTCTTAACTTATATGCAGAGTACATCATGAGAAACACTGGGCTGGAAGAAGCACAAGCTGGACAAGATTGCCATAAGAAATATCAATAACCTCAGATATGCAGACGACCCTGATGGCAGAAAGGGAAGAGGAACTAAAAAGCCTATTGCTAAAGATGAAAGAGAAGAATGAATAAGCTGGCTTAAAACTGAACATTCAGAAAACGAAGATCATGGCATCTGGTCCCATCACTTCATGGGAAATAGATGGGGACACAGTGGAAACAGTGTCAGACTTTATTTTTCTGGGCTTCAAAATCACTGCAGATGGTGACTGCAGCCATGAATTAAAAGATGCTTACTCCTTGAAAGAAAAGTTATGACCAACGTAGATAGCATATTGAAAAGCAGAGACATTACTTTGCCAACAAAGGTCCATCTAGTCAAGGCTATGGTTTTTCCAGTGGTCACGTATGGATGTGAGAGTTGGACTGTGAAGAAAGGTGAGCACCGAAGAATTGACGCTTTTGAACTGTGGTGTTGGAGAAGACTCTTGAGAGTCCCTCGGACTGCAAGGCGATCCAACCAGTCCATTCTGAAGGAGATCAGCCCTGGGATGTCTTTGGAAGGAATGATGCTAAAGCTGAAACTCCAGTACTTTGGCCACCTCATGCAAAGAGTTGACTCATTGGAAAAGACTCTGATGCTGGTAGGGATTGGGGGCAGGAGGAGAAAGGGACGACAGAGGATGAGATGGCTGGATGGCATCACTGACTCGATGGATGTAAGTCTGAGTGAACTCTGGGAGTTGGTGATGGACAGGGAGGCCTGGCATGCTGCGATTCATGGGGTCTCAAAGAGTTGGACACGACTGAGCGACTGAACTGAACTGAAATGAACTGAAAAGAAATTCAGGAGCCATCTGTATTGTCTTTATGATCTGGAAGTAGGTAATATGTTGCTGAAAGAGAAATTTTCATGGTAATGTGAAATGTGACCAGAGAAAATATTGAGAAACCAAAAAGCAATGAAGCAAATATAAAGGAAAAAGCTGTTAATTTGTAGTTTGCCTTATTTCCTCTAACCCTTTTTGTTTTTTGGTAAAAATAAAATATACTTTGCCTTAATTTGGCTCATTTAAGAGTATTTATTTCTTTTGTCCCAGTGTACTGCATAGTCTCTGCTATCTACTGGATAAAAATAACCCCAGATAGGAAGATGGTATTTTGGATGTTCATAATAATCATGCTGTTGCTGCTAAGTCGCTTGGGTCGTGTAGGACTCTGTGCGACCCCATAGATGGCAGCCCCCAGGCTCCCCCCGTCCCTGGGATTCTCCAGGCAAGAACATTGGAGTGGGTTGCCATTTCCTTCTCCAATGCATGAAAGGAAAAGTGAAAGTGAAGTCGCTCAGTCGTGTCTGACTCTTAGCGACCCCACGGATTGCAGCCTACCAGGCTCCACCATCCATGGGATTTTCTAGGCAAGAGTACTGGAGTGGGGTGCCATTGCCTTCTCCCAATAATCATGCTGCTGCTGCTGCTAATTCACTTCAGTCG